>JAUBNY010000185.1:5950289-5988968 GCA_032275445.1 Crypturellus soui
GTCGGCTGTTGACCAGCAGCCCCAGATCCTTTTCTGCCGTGCAGCTCTCCAGCCGCTCTGCCCCAAGCCCGTAGCACCAGTTGGGGTTGTTGCGGCTGAAGTGCAGGACCCGGCACTTGGCCTTATTGAACCTCAGACAGTGGCTTCAGCCCATCAAACCTGTCCAGATTTGTCCTGCAGCATGATGAGCAGGGTAGCAAAACTAGGTCATCTGAAAATTAAATGGTTTTTTCTTTGCTATATTATTTTTTCAGTCAGGACTTATTCCGTGATCTTTTTTCCCTGTGATTGCTCAAACACTTTTATTTACTTAGAAAGCAGAAAGCAAGAACACGTGGGGAAGAAGATGACTGGAAGTAGTAGCTGTCAAAGCATAAAAAGTGTAGTTTTAGATGTAGCAAACGAGGCTTTTGTTATTGATTGTCTCCTCTTGCAATTAAAAAAGAAATAGGGAAGAGAACAAGAGGTGGATTTCCCCACCATTGCCAGGGCGGCACTGTATTGCAGAGGAATAGCTGCTGTACGGAGAGGCGGTCAGAGAGCCTTGATGAAGCACTGCCCTCCGCTGACTGCTAGCAGAGTTCTGCTGGCCGACAAAGTACGAGACTCGTTCACGCAAATCACAGATTTTGTAGTTCCCTTTGAGCAATGTGGCCTGTCACCACACCTGAGGTACATTCCTTCCTAGTATCTTTCGCGGTAACAAATCGTTGTTGTTACTGTACAGATATCATGTTGTAGCAGAAATCTTGTGCCTGTGTGGGCTCAGACGCAAAAAGAGGAGTCAGTTATGAGTGTGTGTATGCTGGAACCTAGACAAAACCATAACAGACCTTGAAAGATTTCATTAAAAAGAAGCAAAGCACCTTTTTTTTTTTTTAATGATAAACTTATAGGTGGGAAACTTGGAAATATTTTATTCTCCAAAAAGTGCCAGTGTTTCTACCACAAACATTCATCTCTTTTTGGCTTCTTTTCTAGCCTTTTAAATGAGGAAAAAGCAGTCATACTTGGGAGTATTGCAGCCTCTAATTTATTGAATACCCTTCTCTTCCTTTTCTTTTTTTTTTCCTTTTTTTTTTTTTTTTTGCTATGAAATAAATGCCACAAAAGATACCCCATGGCAAAAACATGGCTTTTTTTTGTTTTACTATCTTTCCTCTGGGAACATTACATGCTTTCATCTTACTTGATAAAGGGAAAATACAGAGCAATTTCTCCAAAACTGAGAAATGGGAGAATCTGAGAGATTCCTGTGAGATTTCTCACAGTGAGAAAATTAGTAGGGGATCCACATGTCTTTCTTAGTTTTAGGTAGCATTTAGATTATAGAGCACATACATATGACAGGCAGATGTGCTTCCAGCCCCTGCTACCTCTGCTGCGCTACCTCTGATTAGTGAAGAGAAGCTGCTGCTGCTGCTGGTGGCAGCAGCGCTGTGTTGTGCAGCCAGCAGACACTGAAGTCTCTGTAGCGTGTACGTTCCTGTTCCCATGGCAAGATGGGGCATGCAAAAGTGAGAAGCAGTGATGGGGAGTTCACTGGCTGCAAAGCGGTGCAACGTCTGCTTTGAAAGTGCCACCATCAGAACCTGGCATCGGTGATCTGCTGTGGCTCGAACTGTGTTCCTCATTACACTGCTGCACACTAAACCAAGAGCATATGCAGATACCTTGAATGATAATGTGATAATAACATAGTAGTTTTTTTTTTGATTTTGATAGATTGTTTGTGCTTAAATGCACAAACATCAACACTTTTCTCAGTGTGTTGATACCAGACTGAGAGTCCTACCCACCCAACTGTTAAAAGACAAAGGGTTTAGAAGTAACAGGCAGGCAGAGGACCAGGCTCACAGCATTTCTTCAGCAGATCTGGCCAACCACTGAGGTACAATTATGGGATGTAGGAGTGTGGCTATGATAAGATACTCGGGTGGAGTCATGCAAGTCCTTCATGCACTGAGGTCCAGCTGTCATCAAGATCACCGACGTGAAGATAAGATATACTTCATGCGACTGCCTACATAGCAATGGGAATGTTGTTTTGGAAACTGCTCTCTTAAGACAGCTCAGGCCTGAAAGTGGAGAACTCGTGAAGATCTGTTGGAACAGATGTCCTATCTGCAGTTCTGTTACACTGTACCTGCATGAACAATTAAGGAGGGACAGTCCTGATGCCTGCCATGAAAAAAATAAAAAAAAATACCACTACAGAAAAAGTGAGTTAAAGTCAAGATTATCTTGCAGGAAGAGTGCCAAGGATACACTGTCACAGCCCATGGCATGAAGCCTGCAGACTGTTTAAGGTCTCAGGTAGGTAACAAGCCTTACAGCAAGCAGAATGCATGTGACAAAGCATGCACATCTCTGTTATTAGATACATCAAGATGCCTTAGTAAGTCATCTGAGCTTCTTAAAACTGTTCTCAGAACAAATGAGTCATTCACCTTACAGTTCATTTAAACTCTTTGCTGTACTAGTCATCCTGTGAACCACACACACATAAACACACACACACAGAGGCTTTTTTTCAGTTAGATCAGACACATAGAATAAAAGTATGGCAAGTCTTTGTATGGCAAGTGTTCAGCTCACTTTTCTAGGAAACATTCACACATAAGATTTCGAAGAGGAAGTTATTGTGGTTGTTATCATCCTTAAAGGTGTAATCTAAAGAAATATCAAAATGTTTAGATCAGATATAAAAACTTCAATTTCTATCTAGAAAATTTTTGTAACTAACCAACAGTTCAACCAAGTTTTGCAATAGCATTTCTGTTTTGTGTGTCTGTGTGTTTTTGTGTTCCAGGGGAGGAGTTATATATGCAATTGATACATTTTTATTCAGAATTTGACAAATATGTGTATCATTCAGAAATAGGGTTTCCCCAAAATTCTTGAATTAAATCCACACCTAAAATTTGCAAGTAAATTAGAGAATTTATCAATTAAATTTTGGAGCTGAAAGTAAAAGCAGCAAAGTTTTAATTATGATTTTAGTTTATATATCAAATATGGGCTGAAAATACTTTCTTTTGTATACTCAACTCTTAGAAGGGGAAATCAAAGCTGAGCTCTCACCCACACATTAACAACCATACATGATATCTGAAACAGGATATGAATGAAGAGGTATAAAGCTGTATCATGTCAAAGTTTTGAAAGCAATTAATATCAATTAATGGGTTAATTATTGTCAATGTAAGTAGATTTTTTGGCCACTGTCATGGAATGTAGACCCGATTTAACATTGCTAGCTATCACAACATTTGCCAATGATGCAGGATGTCAGAAATAAAGTCCATATATGGAGAGCCCTGAGGCCTTTAAGTTGATTTTCACAATCAACTTTTGTTTGTTTTGTTTTATTTTGTTTTGAGGGGTTCTTTGTTTTTTTTTTTTTTTTAATGCTCTTTTAGGTCAGTGAGAATGTCCTTGGATATATATATTCCTTTTTTTGGAATTATTATTTTGATTACAGTGACCGAAGAACACACTGTTAGTTTTATCATGAGTATTTGATCACTGAAGCATTTCCTTTGTACACAGTTTCTATGCTAGAAGTCACTGTGGTTTCTGAGTACATCTGGGGAGTTCATTCCTTGAAGATGCTTGATGCTGGAAATAAGGAAGGTGAGACATCGAGAATCATAGATCATTCTAAGTCATGGCCTTATGAAGCCAATTCATTCTTTCAGATTCTGGGAACTCAGTTCAGCATTGAATGACCACTATCAACACTGTAAATTGCAAATTATTTAAATCAATTGGACCATCTCTAATCAATGAAGAAGAGTGATTCATGCTATTTAGGGTTTTCCAATAACAGAACGAGGGATGTAATGACTCAGGAGTATGATTCCTATCGTAGACGCACTTTATGGACAGTGACAAACTGACCTTGCTAGATGCTAAAACCGAAAGAAAAAAGATGAAGCATTTGGGATAATTGGTGCATGTTTTAGCTAGTAGTACCCAGGCCCTGAAGTTCTGGATACCCAGTACAGTCGAAGGATATTACATTGACCTGGAATTATGGGCAAAGTGGTTGGAGAGGGGAAGTTGATTCTTGTATATGGAAAGGAAATGGATAGATACAGCTACCTAGACTCGCCATGTTACACATTTAAACTGTTGCCTTTAGCATATGTTCCTCAAATTTTGTCAACATTTACTATATTAACTCATCTAAACTTCACAAACGTATGCTTCAATTAAGCACACGCTTAACTTTTATCATTGATTCATATGTACAAGTTTCTGCTACATTAGGAAGGTAGTGTCTGAATGCTGTGTAAGGAGACCAACATATAAGTTTTCACATCATGCAGTAAGATCTGTCCTTTTCTATCTATAAATAAGACATTAAAGATAAGCGTGTATTTTGTCCACACAACAGAGTTTCACTAGCTTTCTCTAGCTGGTGTCCAACACAAGATCACCTTCTGCAGACATACACTGTTTTGGTTTTAGAGGACTGCAGAGATATTCAGGTCAGATTTAAATGTGTGATGGTGCCGCAGTAATCCTCATAAGCACTCTTCCTCAGCGTGGTATTGCATGTGTGCATATGTACGTGCACTGATCACATCAGTAGTACAGGTGTGCATGAGGATGTGCATATGTGCATGTATGTGTGCACTGGTCACATCAGTAGTTGTCTGTTGTCACATGCATGACAAACTTACACAATTCTGAAAAGCCACAACCACTTCAGCCACAAGTATTTCAAATATTCTTATATTCAGCATTTCCAGGCTGAAATTTTGTAATGGATCTTTCACTGTTGGCTATGCTATGTGGAAAGGCTATACTGCCTGGCAAACCAAGAACACTTTGTGACCCATATTTCACAATGAGAACTTTATCAGTAGAATCTGTTTGCTCTGAGCACTTCTTGTGTGGCAGACAACCTCTGAAGTTTGCACATGGCAGCAGTATTATGTAGGATAGAAGGAAAGGTTCAATCTCATAAGTGTTCAGACAGCAGTCAGACTGTTGCAGGCAAGTGTTGCAGCAGTACAGCAACAGCCTCCAGTGACTGTTCTGCTTGTATGTTGTACATATGCTGTATGCCCTGTATATGCTGTATACGATACATGCCTTTTACATGTAATTATAGCAATGAGCTATTCGGCTGTCACTGTTGTAGGCTTTTTTTATAATGCTGTTAAATGCTATACTGCACATTGAAGTTTTCACACTGAGACAAAGAATTCCTTTTTTTCACAGAGTTAGTTGTGGTTGAAGTCTGCAAGGAAGCCTTGTTATTTTTAGAAATGTCAGAGACAGAAGATAATTCCAAAAATTAGATCAAAAAATTTCTTTAGAGGGGAAAAAAACTCTGGACTTGAAGGTTTGGTATCGGTCTGCACTCTCCCAGTAAGAAACTGGTAGAGATTCAGAAAGAACATAAAAATTTAACTCCCAGATCTGTCACTGAAGAAATACTTCTGTATGGTGCTATCTGCACAGCAGATAATGCTTTGACTTGTTGCTGTATTTGAAAACAAGTGTTTTCAGTCTGGAGATGCGAAATAAAGAAAAACATGTTGGGTGAGCATCTGGTAAGCTCTTGGACATCACCTGCAGCCTGGTCCTCTCTCTTCAATTATCTGACATCATTTCACTCTAACAAATAGGACACTGATCTACGTATGTCAAGACACACAACAAATTTGCAAGTATTACTTGCATACAAGTGTCAAATCTCCAAAAGAAGATTTGGTATCTCCTTTTCGACTGAAGGAAAGAATAAAACAAGTAAAAAGAGGGTGAATACTTTGTGTATGACTAGTGGGTATTAGTCTTAATACTCTCTTGCGTGTCTCTTTAGCGAAGGCACTGACCTGGGCCAAGAAGCACTGTACATAACATGGTAGTGGCATTGTGTGCTCTGCAGGCTCTTACTTGGTAGGAAAAGGGAGCTACAGGAAACCTGATGTATTTTAATTACCTAGCTGAGCTGGTTCTTTTTAAATATTTTTTTTCAGAGGAGCATCATCTGAACTTTGGATATTTATTCCCAAGTCTGCCCTGGAGCAATCACAGAGTGTTGTAACAGAACATCCATTGAGTGCTATGTAAACAAATCATTGGCTTGTTTCAAGAGACATAGAAATAAAAAAATTTGATTTCCTATCAGTCTGTGTCTTGCCATCCTTCTACCCCCTCGGCAACAATATTCCTAGTTTTTTCCTCCGTTTTCCTTAGGGTCTCATCTTCCTCTATACGGAACTGGCTCTGTCTGAAAGAAATGGACAAGAAATTCAATTTTCAATTCTTTGTGGTCAATGACTGCACTGAGGAAAATAAGCGGCTTTTTTACAGGAGTTTTGTGTTGGCCACAGCCAAATTGATGCTGAGGGAGAGCGGTCACACAGTCACACAGCTGCAAATAAAACTTAAATAGTCTTTTGTCAGTGTCAGGGAAGGTCATCATGTTTTTGAGCCATCAAGTTTCCTGTTCAAGTGCAATGGAAAGAGGATGTTCTAATTCTGCTTTTTTTTTTTTCCTACTTGTTAATGTCCTATCTCAGACTTTACATATCTTTCAGTAGCAGGAAAAAAAAATAGTGGATTTGGTCAGTTCTATAGCATGGTCAACTACATAAAAACTGATTGTCCCAAATCATCACTGATTAAAAGCTAATATGTATCTGAATGAAATATCATCAGTTTGAAGTAAAGCCTTTTCATTACTAAATTTGTTAGTATATTATTTGATTTGTGTTTGTTTGCTGTACATAAGCAAAATGTATTCTGATGAGTAGACTCAGAGATGATGGCACAATTATACTGCAAGACTTCCAAGTTTTGATCTCAGACCATACAAGGCCATCTGTTTGGTCTTTAAGAAGTCAATGTTAGAGGTATAAATTACTTAATGAGATGATTCCAGGTTGTTCACCAAGCAAAAGCTTGTATTAACTTTATCTGAAGATCTGAAATGGCAAAGTTGCTATATCAAGAATAGCTGATAATATGCATACTCAAAAAATGATGATTAAGTTATATTCTTAAATGTAACTCACGTATTAGAAAGACAATCTCATTAAAAGATATGCATTAGATAAAGTATAAAGGGGTGTTTATATATGTCCACATTTAGAGAAATCATAAATTAGAGTTCTCTTGTGCCTGTTTAGTGACTTGTAGTTCCTTAGAAAGCGCTAGATGGTGCTACAGAGCTTGTTTTTTTTTTCTGGAGAGAGACTGTAGATAGCCTTCCCCTTTTATTTTGATGGTAGGTGTGATACAATCTGAGCTTTTTCCAGCCTGCGCTCCAGTAGTCCCATTTTTTAATCATTGAACCATACCAGCCTTTCAGCAGCTTTTTGACAGAGTTAAATAAACATCTTTGCAAATGCAAGCAGAGTGGTTTATTTTCGCTACAAGGCTTTATTAAAAAATGGAGAAAAGCTTTTGATTTTTTGCAGACTTTACTCACAAGACTCTTAAGTGAAAATTGGATGGAAAGATGTAAAGAAAGGTAATAACTTTATTAGGCCAGATCTCGAAAGGGTAACAAGTTTAGGGGCAGAGGTCTGTAGTCCAAAGAAGGGTTTCATCCTAGTCTTTTTGAGTAGTAGTTCATCTGTGGAATACCAGTACTGACACAACTGGCTGACTCTACCATCACAGGGTATAGAAAAGATTTGTCTTCATGAGATCTCAGGCTGACATAGGTAGCTGGCAGACACTTCTGTATGGCTGTCAGATGTGTCCAGGCGGCCTTGCTATGTCATGGGGCTTGTGCCTAAACAAGACTAAATCAAATGGAGCTTTCTGGTATCTTTTGTAATTAGTGTACTTGTGGTCATTTCTCCCCTCTTTCCCTGTTGATAGCATCTCGTTGCACTGGATCCACTGCATGCCTGGTGCAGACATCTCTTTTTTAGGAATCCAGTTTATGATTTTTTTCAATCAAACAGATCAGCCAGTATCCATCGTTCTTTGAAGAGCAGAAATAATTTTGCATAAAGAGTAAAAATAATAATGCCCAGAATCAAAATTACTGTCATTTCTGTGATGTCCATTCAGGGTGAATAATACATAGTCTACAAGCAGCCCACAGCATTAAATGAGGCCTAAATGTAATCCTTCATCCATGGAAGGTTTGATTCTTTCATGAAGGATCTTAAGTAAGATCCAATGATCCTACTTTAATGCTTTCTACTCAGACTTCATATTTCAAAGGCCACTTCTCTGTTCTTTGTTTTTTTTCCATTCGTAAACCCTGTTGAAAGAGTAGCTAGAACTGTAATTAATGGCTATCGGAATAAAAAAAGAGAACTTTGCTGACTCACAAATTCCAAATGAATTCTTAATAGATTTATTTTTCAAAAAAAATCTTCAATTTAACACTTGCATTAGACATCTGAAAGTTTATTGGAAAGCACAAAGGCAAAAATACTCTTTTGCCCTTCACTTTTTTAGGTGGAAAAGAATCCAAGTTTGTAAGTCTTGTATGGACAAGGTATGTATAATTCATTAGAAAAATTAAGTGCATAGATCTAGTCCCAGGTACTATTCAGTTTCGGCAACTTCCACTGAAGGTAAAGGGCCTTGCAAATGCTCAGTGTCTCTCTGGCTCTGTATTTACACAAGAAAAGCAGATATAATATTGCTCAGCAAAATCTGGGGAAAAAAAGAAAAACAAAGCTCTTCCTGTGCTTTCTTGTGTCATGCGACACTCTTGGCCTTGTGAGATTTCAGTCTTGTGATCCTTCTTTCCTAAGTTTAATAGCTGTCCTTGAAAGCCTGATTCCTAAGAAAATGAATTTCAAAATAATACACTTTGCTGTCTTTCACTGAGACAGCAAAATAAAATGTCTTCACACAAAGAGTGCTGAGTTGTGTTGAAAATGTCACTGAAACTATCTGCAAAAGAGCTTCCAAATGTAATTTAAAAATCTGAATTAGGGAGCTGAATTATGGGGCTTGAATTAACAAAATTATGGGGAGTCCAGAAACAAAAAAAATTTACATCAAGAACAGAGCATTATGAGCATTATCATTTCATTATGAAAGAAAGGTAAGGTGAAACTACATTGAACTTTGGTATTTCAACTTGTAAATTACAGATAAAATACATGACCAGTGGCAATGGCAATAGAAGTTACTCCTGGAAGGATTTAACCTGTTTTACAAAGGTTATCTGTCATTAAAACTGTAAGAATATTAGAGCAGGATTTAGAGCCTACCTAGTAACAAAATGCATACATGCTGCTAACACACAGCCAATAATATTTTAAAAGGGAAGGAAAAATAGACTCAGTTGTTTTGTGATTTTCTTTCAGCATTTCCCGCAAGAAGTACCTGGAGTTGTTCTGCTGACGTTCGGAAGTAGCCCTCCCACAGCTGCTGCTGTCATCTCACAGCTGACATACATTTTGTTAACACCTCGCAACTCACACCTCTGAACAGAGTGCACTACTTAGACATCAAGACACCTTTGGTTATATCTGCAGAGCCTGATTTGGAAGGACACCTTAGTCAGCATAAAATATTTGGCTCTGCTTACCTGTAAAATAAGGTTTTAGAGACTTATCAGCAAAATGAGATTGTTGGAGATGTCACTGGTATGAAAGTCATGAGATCTAGGTGATTTTAACAGAGTAGACAAAAGCATTAATAAATACATTGTGATTTTATTTTTGTTTCTCCTATGCTTGTAGGCCGACTCTGTTGAGGAGAAATTTAGACCTGAAATATGCAAGGTTAAGGGAAAATCCAACAGCCAATAAGACTGAGAACCATTATTCAAGGATAAGAAGAGCCTTCTACTGACTTACTGACAAATTTCTGACTAGGGACTCCCATTAAAATCCCCTATCACTGCTTAAGACACACAGTATTACAGCAAAGATGAAGAGGAGTTAAATAAATGAGTAGTAGCATGATTTTTTTACCCATGAAACTACTTCCCATTCACATTCTCAAGGCTGCTTTTTAAAACATGCTGATTTTTTTAGCAACCTATACCCTGTGTTTTTAGCACCCTATACCCTGTATTATATTTACCCTCTGTTACTGCCTTTTTTTAATAATACTTGCTTTGCTCTTGGCTGTTGCCGTGTTTTCTTCCAGAAATGATGGGACCTTAATGATCCTTCTCCATTATCTTGTTTGCTGTTAGATCTTTCTGCAAGTACTGTTTTTTTTTTCAGCTGAAAACCAGTTGCCTCCTAGCCAACTGCATGAGTATTAGCTCATTATAGTATTATAACTGGTATATGGTATTATATCTTGTATAATACTCATCTTAGTAAGTTAAAAGTTAAAAGGCCTTGACTAAGGGTGGTGGTTTAAAACAGCCAAAGAGCACAAGGAAGGTCCGTGCCATCTGCTACTGCATATCAGCCCTGCTGATCTGCTCCTCTGCAGCACTGCAAGAAGTTGCAGAGTCATGCCATATAAGTCATCAGATGCTGCTCTGAGATGGCAGCACATGGGGGAAGTTTAACAAAGTTTGCTTTAAAAAAAAACAGAAGTGAATAAGCTGTGAAAGCGATTAACCAATCCGCATAACTTGAGATCAGATCTGTTAGTATCATTGCGGTCATGTCAACAAAGCCTAGATATACAGAAGTTGGACTCTCTTGGCAACATTTTAATCTTGAAAGGTTGTATATGTTTAGGGAGAAAATTCCATTTGAGTTGGTATGGGAGTCAAATCAGCTGTTTTTCCTCTCAGAGTTTTCCAAATGCCTGCTCAAAGCTCAGACAGTTCTTGCTTTCCCAAGGTACCATGATAGCGCCCAGTGAAGAGCAAGTGAAAGCTGACATTTAATTTTGCTGCCAGGCATTTATATCTGACTATGAATACAGTGGCTGTGTTCAGGCCCAGGCACCCAAACCTTGCATTGTTGGTAGGCTGGTAGGCTGCCCAGCCCTGCTGACTGACTGGTTTTCCTGGATGGACCTTGGACCTGTGTTGTGGCTCACCCTGTCTCTAGGCTGGTCAGGATCAGTCCTCCTGGATGGACCTTGGACCGGACACGTTGCCTCAGCTTGTTGGGGGCAGTGGAGAGAAACCATCACCAGGCCCCAGGCTGTGCC
This sequence comes from Crypturellus soui, assembly GCA_032275445.1. Classification (NCBI taxonomy): domain Eukaryota; kingdom Metazoa; phylum Chordata; class Aves; order Tinamiformes; family Tinamidae; genus Crypturellus; species Crypturellus soui. The sequence continues at coordinate 5,961,357 of JAUBNY010000185.1, forward strand.
CCACAGTGAAGGGCACTGCCCCAAGCACCCTCCGTGCACCGCTCATGCCCTGTCGTGGGGTGGCCCTGCCCTCAACTCCCTCGTGCTTGTTTTGTTCTGCAAGGACAGCACAGCTACTTATGTGTGGAGAGGGGTGAAACCTCAAGAGGTGCAGCTTTCGCTCCCTTGATGTCCTTTAGTCTGCTTTTATTAAGGAACTCTCCATTAGTAAAACTGTACAATAATATCTATGCATATTTGGAGGACACTTTGAGATTCTCAGAGAGAAGTACTGATGCTTAACTAGCATAGAAAAACAGGAAGTCAGTTAATTAAACCCCTATCTCAGGAAATTCTGTATCTCTTAGAAATTGGAACAGATGACAAGTACAAAATATGATAAAACATGCATATTTTGGCCCTTGCTATAGTGACTCAGAGCTAGGATTAGAAACTGAATCAAAACAAGCCTTCTTGATCCTTGAGAGCAGTTGGGTCTTCAGTGCTGTCACTCCTACTTTTTCAGGAATATAATCAATAATTTTGCTGCAACTTCTAGAAATAACTGTTTGCCAAAGCTTGGAAGTTTGAATCATAGTGGAACTATGACCCAGAAATGTATGGTTTGCTCTTTGAGCTGCTACCTTATGTCAGTAAATAAGTACTTCCCTGCATTCATGCGTATTTTCTGCAATACTGTCTGCTGTACTTCACTGAGTTTGTGTAACACAGACACCTCTTGCTGCCACATTATGGGGAGGATAAGCACAAGCTTGTCCTGTTGCTCTATCCTTCCAAAAGCAGAGGAGGAACATGTGTTTTTGTGAATGCAAGAGGATTTGTAAAAGGCACTGTATCCTGTTAAAATAATAATATGGAGAAATTTAGTGAAGAAATTTAAAGAATTAGGCTGAAAATTGCAGCCAGAATCCCTAATGCATTTCAGTTTTGTTTCTCTTGTGGCATTTTTGATTTAATCAACCATTTAAAACACTTTGAGGGAAGTGCGAGAAAGGACTTAAACCTATTCTTGTCAAACACTATATGATATTCCCTACACACTGTTGCCATAGGTGATTTGTTTCAAATGCATTTGTAGCTACAAAGGGCATCTTTGTGGCACAAAACCCAGTTCTGTGGCACACAAGCCATGCAGTATTATGCCTATAATCGGCAGGCATACAGGTAGCCACCAGTGCATGCGAGTCAGAGGAGCAGATGTGACAGCTACAAACATTTCCTCTTTAGTGCTTCCTTCACTGGGCATTGTGAAAGAAGAGGCTTGCATAGAACAAGCCTGAATACTTACATGTCTAGGAGACGAATGGCTCACAGCAGTTGCCACCTATTACAAAATAATAGTTTACTGTCTTCTTCATTGCCTTGGGACTTATGTTTTCTCTAAACCAGCAGCAGGCTCTTTATCAGAACACTTATGACACAGCAGGATTGAAATTGCTTCTCATGACAACTACAGTTTTGATATCTATCAAAGCAGTGCGCACGTACTTGTTCTCCTGGGAAAACCCCAGATTTGAGCAGATGGCTAGCCAGACACCAAAATTTTTTGGTTTGGGTATTTTTCTATATGCTGAAGTAGAGCCTCTGAGTGGATGGCTACAGTTTGTTGGATTTATTTATTAAGTGTTTAGAGTCTTCTAAGGTGCCTTTACTTCTTTTTTTGTTGTTGTTGTTGTCTGTTGCCACCCATGAAGAGAAATTAATGCAGGCACTGAATGGGGAACATTCTTGAAAGCTGCAACTCAAGGAAAGCTGATGTCTTCACAGGCTTAGATCTCAGCATACACCCTTGAGGTGATGCAGTAGGAAAAATGGTATTTATGGTCTTTGGATTTTTATTTGGAGTATCAAGTATATAGTAAATTGGGACTGCAAAATCAGAGAAGGCTTAACAAAACCCTGATGTCAAAAAATCAATATTATATAGCCCCTTCATAAATGCATTGAGCTCCATCTGTAAACAAGTTTGTATTTTACTCTACTACCTTTTCCATCCTGGTGTACTATTCCTCCTTTATACTTTCAATGGGGTATTTTCTTGGACAGCAATTGTGTATTCTCTCTCTGCCACTACTTTACTAGACTAAATGAAATGACAGCTTCTGATTTTCTCCTATACATATTCTTTCTTTTCCATATCATCCTAGTAGCTCTTGTCCGCTGCTATCCTATTTTGAATCCAATTTTCCTGACATAAACTATTTTAACTGTGCACAGGGTGTCCAGACAGTGTGGTAATTTGCCTGGCAAAGTCCAAGAAATATAATAAAGGGCAATGACAAAAACAGCAGCTGTGCAGGTTTACAAACAGGAAGATCAGTCCTCTCTTTGAAGTAACAAGAGCAAGTTGCTCCGAAGAGGACCTAAATTACGTGAGAAACTATGCTATTTTAATCAACAGAGTACCTCAGGCAGATTAATAAAAGATACCCCTCGGACACCCCTGACTTACATCAACATTTTTATCAAATGTTTTTAAGGAGAAGTTGAAACCATTGTCTTTGGGTTTGAAGAATGGACCAGACATACTCCTTTCTCTGGTGCTGTGGTGAGGACCAGTGCTATTGCTCACTGAAGAGAGCATTGCTCTTTTCCTTGTTCTCTAGCTACATGGTGGAAAACTGCTGTCGTTTGATCTTAATGTTTTTAATACAGCCAAACCCTCTTGTGACTCTGTTTCTTGATGTTCAGCTACATTTCCCTCTTCCTTATAGGTTCTTTGTTTATTCCCAGCACCCTGTCAGAGAGTTACTAATGAGCTCTTGGTATACAAACAGCTTGAAAACCTTCGACTACAGAAAACCTTTGTTCTTCTCTATATGGTAATGTGAACCTACCAGTCTAGCTAACTTCAATAACCAGTTCCTGTAATTCCCCATAGTTTCCCCTTTTTGATTCAAGAGCTTCCTAATGCCTGCACACTAGCAGGTCTGCCACCAGGCAACATCAATAATTTAATCCGCAAGGTCCAGAGGTGTAGTCAGTTACCTGGAAGCACCAGGAATGTTAAATTATCTCAGTGCACAGTTTGGCTTTCCTTCTCCCCCCCAACCTCCCTTTTTTTCCTCCCTTTTTTTTTTTTTTTTTTTTGGTTCACTTTCTGTTACAAGGTAGAGTGATAAAGACAACTTTGCTAAGTCTTGAGAAAACTTGATCCGGTCATCTTCTTCCCACTGTTGTCTCCTGGTCTCTTCTGCTGTAATTGTCATACACATTCGTTTTTGGAAAACTGAAGAACTTTCTAGTTAGAAGTTTGAGGCTTGCTGTGTAGAACCTGGATAATTCTTCATAGTCGGTAACATAGGTTCAGCTCACTGATAGAGTGATGCGTTCTGGCCTTAAACTATGTTAAATCATTGTCAATAACAGAACATCTGAACAGGTACGCATAATTTCTTTTCCATTCATTTCATTATCATTGAAATGAATGAAATTTGCACATTAGTGTAAGTAAGCTTCCACACTGGAAATTCTCCACCACAAAGTTTGTTGAATCAAGTGTGGCTCCTGTCTTGAGCCCCTAACTAATGCAGAAACATGTTTTGTGTCTGTCACTCTTCTTGAAATGTTGTGACTTGCTTTCCAAGGCAACAAATGTGTTGTTTCCAAAAAATAGCTGTAAATTCCTGATGTCACCTAGACATGTCATTTTCCTAAACATCTCAGTAAAGGTATATGCTGTGCAGTTATTATTTCACCTCATAACTCTTCAGGGGCATGAATTATATACATGCTAGATATATAGAAATTCATAGTGATTCTTTTTTGCTCAACAAATCTACATATGCCTGCCTGCCTTTTTTTTTTTTTTTTTTGCTTTTTTTCCCATCTGTCTGAGGCTGCTCCCTAGACTACATTTGCAGTATTTGGGGGATGTACAGGAGCATTCCTCAGCATTTCATGGTTTCTCACATGAACCAAGATTTTTTTTGCAGCTCAGAATGCTTCATCTGACTCTACGAGTTCTCACAACCCCGGCTCTCTCTTGTAACAACATCTGTTGACCTTCTCTTCCCTTTTCCCATCATCTAAAGCTTCTCCTTTCTTACTGACATTTTAAAGTCTATATGTTCTTCACCAATATCTGGCCTCTTCTTTCTGCTGGGTTGGAAATGCTTTGTTCTGCCTAGTTGGAAATTATTTCTGCATTTTTTCAGTTTAGCATTTTGGTATTTCTGTTGCCAAATTAGATCACCGTTAAGAGTGTCTAGTCTGCTTTAAGTCTGGGAAAAGTATATTTGTAATGAAAAATGCTGATTTCATACACATATGCAGTCATCAAATAGCACAAACTTCTCCTTGCTAGAAATACATCTGTTGCATTTAGGAATCTCAGTTGTTTATTGGATAGATTCCCCAGCTCACCACAGGAAGTTTTGTTTTCATTATCTGAGATTCAAATAATTGTCTTAACCCTGTGCCTAAGAAACACATGTGTGTAATGCATTTAAACTTACTCTCCACTTCATTAAATTGCTTTGCAAATATTTTGCTTTATTTCCCTGTGCAATTTTGTTCAGAACACAGACTTTGCATGAAAGATGTTTCACTTCTCACTTGGAAAAGCCCATTAAGGAATGTGGGTTGTGAGTAAACAAACCTCATCTTGAGAAGAAAGGCATTAAACATAAGACCAAAGTAATATCTGGCAAAACTTATCTGAACCATGCTAGTACTTCTTTCAAGTAAGTTTTAAGGTGTTTTTGCAGAGCACATCTATGGCTGTCAGGTATTTTTTTGCCACAGCCTCACTCAATGGCGTGAAATATTAGTGAGAGGTCTGTAGTTACACAGTATTTCAGGACACACTTGACAATATACTGAGGCAAATCAGCATGTCAGGTCAGGATACGAGATGGGAACATCATTATGGGGCTGTTATTTCAAGACATTGTTTTGCCAGGTTATATAAACAGCTAATTACAAAGTGTAGGGAAGCCAACTCAAGCTACAGATTTACAATCAGAGAGTCCTTGAGTTCCAAATGGACCTCTGGAGGCCCCCTAGTACAATCCCACGCCCACACAAAGATAGGCCAGGTTTGAGTAAGATCTGTTCTTTACAGTAGAGAGGTGTCTTGCAAAGCCTTTTTCGCCGTTCTACAAAAAACAAAACAACTAAACAAACAAAGCAGGAGGCTATTGGTCTTGTGGCAATCAGCATGTTTCTGTCAGGAAGGAAGGAATTTGTTTGGGAGAGAGATGACTTCACAGTTTCTTAAGAATAAGTATTTTGTTCATTGGCACTGAATCTCTGAAAGGTAATTTTCCCAGGTGCTAGCCATGATCAGAAACAGCAGATAGATGTTCGAGTGTACAGCTTTTAATACATGTGCTTCATCTGGCCATTAGAAATCCAAATCCCTCTTTTTTCTTTAGCACCTTTTTATGGTACGCTAACAATGTTTTTCTTTATGATATTCACTTAAATGGGACAAATGTAGGTAGATGAATAAAGGAAATGCATGTTAAGAAGAAAATGGAAGCTTACTGTTCAAGGTATCCACTCTGCTAGACTAAGATGCCAGTTTGGGAATGTAAGTTTTAAAGTTCATATCTATAGACTAATGCTTATATAGTATCCAAAATTTTCCTAATGTTGACCTAATACCAGATGGCTCACTGTAAATTTCAAAATTATTCTTTAAAAGAATCTTTAAATACTTTGCAGCTAATTTATCAGAAAACTGTTTTGTCAGCGGTTTAAGATATCAGCTTGTGAAACAGTAGCTGAAGCAGAAAGAACAGAGACTCATCGTATCACACAAATATCATATGCTTACTGGTTTCCTGCTAAAAAATAACTCATGCATTAAATCATCTGCACAAGCAGCTGACAAGCTAACTTTCACTTTCTAAGATGTGAGCATCATCCCAGTTTCTTTCTTTTTATGGCACCCCTAAGTATCCAGTGAGAGTCAGTGAGAATACAAACGTACAAATGCAGATACATTTCTAGATATTTTTACAGCTATCACAGTGAATAGCAATATTGCTCCTCTCTAGCATGTGAAATAGAGTGGAAAGGACATAGGGCTGAAGTGAAAAGCTGAGCTGTCTCTGCCTAGGAATATGAGGTGAAACCGTATAGTGTAAAATGCACATGAAACCAGGGTATTTGTTATGCGTGTAAAATGGGCAGCAAGGTCTGCTCACACCATTTGTTCCCTACCAACCACAAGTCAAAAGATACTCAGGAAACTACATTAGAGTCAGGAAGACTTTCATTTTAATAAGAAGCAATGATATTCACCTTAGTCAAATTACAGAGGCTGTGTACTGTTTATGTTCCACCACAGAAACCGTGCAATATAATTTGAATTACTTCCACTTTACAACTATGTGGGAAAAAATAGAAAAAAATGCAAAAATTAAGTCCTTTTATGAGCACAGTGAGCTAGATTTTTCACATTGGCTAAGAAGGTGAAAGTGTCTCATCGTTCCCATCTGAGTGCAAATCTGGAATGGCAAGAAACTGCTTGAGACTAAAACATGCTGCGTGTTGACTTTAGAGTACTGCTAGATGGTACAAGTTAGGCCAGTCCCCAGGCCGCTCTGTGCTTCATCTAAAGCTGCACAATGCCTCAAGAAGCTGCCTCTGATTGCCTGGCATCCTGTCTGATTTGCTATATCAGCAAGGAATCTGTCTGGTTTGGGTTGATCCCCAGTAAATCCAAATAGCTACAACTGCATATTCAGGGTTCAATATACAAGTAGAGGGAACTATAGAGAAATGCTTATTTTTCTCTTGCTCAATACCAGTCCTGCTTTTATTTATTTATTTATTTAAAGTCATCTATCATGGCCAAACAGAAGGGCATGTGTACGGTATCCTTTTGATCCTAAAGCAGCTCTGTAGATTCACTTTGTGCTGGAATAAATAGCTACACAAGACACAGGAGAATCATTTCCTTTCTTAGTCCATACCTGGTGGTAAGTAGTAAATCTTGACATTGCTGATGTAATGATCCATTTTTGTTTGTTTGTTTTGCAGTGAAACAGACAGCATTATTCCAAGAGATTATGCCAAAATAGTTCCCACATGAACATCTGTTTTTCAATCTCATAACACCCTTCCAATGAGAAAAGAGAGCTCACAAATGCCAGTGTCATTGACCATTAACATGTCAAATCCTACCTGAAGTCTTTGGTTCATGGTGTTATCACTATCTAAGATGCCAACTTGTTGTTTCCGGTTTGTATTTTTTTTCAGGTCTACCACTGTAACTCCCTGCACAAAATGTATTCAGAACTGAAAAAGGAATTTTTAGGTATTCCTGTAATGGGAAGGAAAAAAAGATCAGTGCTTGGCATTGAGAATACTAATCTCTCCCACTGAGAAGAAGTTAAACCAGTGCAATTGGAATAGAAACCTGGCAGAACTTCGCTTTCACTTTCTATTCTGAATTCCTTCTAAAGAAAATACTGTTGAGTAATCAGCTCAAGATGTAAAATCTTTTATTATCATGTAGTTAAAACAACCCATTTGGTATTTTTTTACCTGTCTACTTACCTCACTAAAGATCTCTCAATATTACCACAAATCCACAAATTAGAAGTAGCTATACAGTAGCTATTTTAAATAGCCTATGCGGTTATTCTCTTTCAGCAAACATGTTTATCTACTGCTGGAGCTAGGTCTTTTTTGCCTGTCCTTTGATTTAACTTCTCATTGACTTTGTGTTGTGTTGTTTGCTGGTGAGTACTTGTGACATTTCCGGCTTAAAGTGTGGAAAATTTGGACATGACATACAAGACTATAACGAGGTCTCCACCTGAAAGATAACTGTTTACTGTACAGCTTTTATCCAAAGTCCCACAAGATGCTTCAGTCCAGGCAACATTTCTGAGACTAGATTAGCTAGTAAAGGCATTCCTGAACAAAAAATGCCTTGAGCAAGAGTATCTCCAAAAGTAAAGTGTAAGAAAGGCAGTCAAATAACCCCTTCACCATGGTAAACCACATTTAATGACAGCATAATTCCTTGTAACTTCCAGATGCAGTGTCTTAAAAGGCACAGCTTTTCAATGTTGCAGTGCCAATAAATCCCCATGTTCATTTCAAAGCTAAAGTGCGGCAGATTTCCTCTGAAGTTCTCAAAAATAGAGACAAAAAGTGCAAACTATGTCATGTCACATGTCATGAAGAGTTTTCACAGATTCACATTCCTGCCATCTCCCGGTAGTCTGACTGTTGACATGCATAAAGCCTGATTTTGACAGTTAGAATTTTCTCCTTAAAAGAAGAAAGAAAATGGACTATTATTTTTAAAAACCTCTACAATAATTTAAACAAACAAGTAAATAAATTGCCTGATTTTAACTACCGAGTAATAAGCAGTGACAGCCCGGTCTTCATTATATGCAAGTTTTTATGCCATGCTGAAGTACAGAGTCCCCTTAAAGTAGACATTAATTACCTAGACATACCATTATGATCACTTCACAGGGAAGAATTACCTAGGTTTACCTTCCATCCTTCTTTCTTAACTCTCATCCAAACTCTGAGTTTCCTATTATGACAAAGCTATCACTGATTATCCCCTGTATAGATGAAATACCAAAACTGCAGTCTGGTTACATAGAATTCACACAAACATTTGTCAGTAAAACCTGTGTCAATAGAAACATTTACAGAATTGGAACTTCAGTAATTAGGTGAAGTGTACTACATCTTCAATGATGACGCAGCTTGACCTGTTAATTAAAATGTCAGTATGAACAACCCTTGTTCTTGTAAGCAGGGCAATGTCGGTCATTTCCAAGGCTCTCTGGTAAAATATCTGTGGCTTTTATGCTTTAACTGCATACTCATCATGGAAAAAAGGTTCTTTCCAGTGTTTCTTAAAAATATATGATGCTGAGAAATATAAGTTTGTCATATGACTTACTGCCTCTTGCACAAATATTTTTGGTCATTAAAATGAAGAAGTAAAAAAACCCACAAAAAGCAGCTTATGTCTTAATTTCTTCATTTCACTGAGCATAGAGAGGAGGCTAGGACACATGAAGAGAAAAAATACTATAGAAGCCACGCCGTTTTGAGGCAACACACACTGGGATGATGTCTGGGCATGCACCAAAGCTATCTTGCAGCTCACTGCTTAGCTTGAACTTTATAGTTCATTGACACACAGCATAATTCCAGGGAAGTTTCACATCACCATATGCAAAATATAAAAATGCTTTTGACTTCATTAGGTGCTGGTTTTTGAAGGATAAAAGTGCTTTTCTGAAAGTGTTGCTTTTAATATGCTATATATTTAACATCCATGAATTGGACAGCTGGAGTAAGAGACAAGCAATTTGAGAATAAGTGAGAATCAGTGAACGGTTCTTGTTTCCCACTCTCCAATCCCTAATTTTCATTTCTCCTAGGGAAGTTCTTGTGACTTCTGATTTTTTCATAACAAGAATATATGGTTACTTTTCAAGTAAACTCTGACCTTGGAAAAGCTTGAGGTTATCCTCAAGTGTGTCCAGAGTCTGTGGTGTTTCCGCAGGTCACTCCATCACAGTTTTGCTAGTTTGACTCTTTGCACTTTGATTGGGGGAAATCACTTGTGTTAATTCCTGGAGCACCTTAGACTACCTTGGATCTCTTGTTCAGTGCCCCAAATAGCCCTGTCAAGATCTGCTTGCATACCAGGACCTGAAGCTGTATCCGCTACACCTGTGCAGCTGCACCTAACACTGACCACAACCTCTCTACTTACAATGCTTTACTCTGACAGACTTTTACTCATACACAACACAAGTGATTTATATCAGTTTTATGTTTTAAGAGTGTTCACATTTCTCTCTCTTCTCTCTCTCTCTCTCTCTTTTTTAAGATTTCTTAGACGAGGACAAGAACCCAAGATTTCTTGGGATTGTCTTCCCAGTCAACCAACTTTTTGGCGGATCAGTCAGCTTTTTGGTTGGTTGACCTTACTCCTCTAGGGCTGCTACAGCTTCCCTGTAGGACACAAGAGTTATATCTGCAGGCTACTTGTATCTCAGTAAAATGGATAAACTTATACAAACTTAATACAGCCCGTAAGAAATCATAAATGTACCTCTAGCACTTGAAAATTACTGATAGTTATTTTTAGAAGATTTAAATTTAAATGTGAAACTGATTTTTATTTTGAGGCAGTTTTTCTGCCTTTAATTGATATCTATCAATTTATATTGATTTTACCTGTAACAGAGAAAAAACTGTGAGAATAAATATAAAAATTTTATGACTTACGGTCCTCATCTTTCTGGTGAAGTTTTCTTGTCCTGCCTGTTAAAGTAAATGTAAACAAATTTAGCATAACCATTTCTAAATTTGAAAGAAACACTATAGTTCAACAAGCTTTTAGATTAAACTGAAAATGTTTGTTTGCATATTTAGAATGAGTTAGTAGTGAACTTTTTTCTAGTTCTTTTCTTTACAACTCTAGAATCAAATACTGAAGTCCTTGACAGCAAACTTGTTTCATGATGTCAGTTTACAAGAATAACAATATTCATATGAGTTTATTGGAGTCTACTCATATGCTGGAAAAGAACTGAATAGTCACCTTTCTGCATTAGTACTTTTCCACTATTTCACTAGTAGAGCGAGAAAGCAAACATGATGCATGATAGTCCAATGCAGAATAGCATGTGCAACAGCATACAGTCTTAGTTAGATAGCCTTACTGAAGAGCAGAAATAAAAGTTTTCTGTCATATGTTGTAGTCATATGTTTTTAAAGTCAAGATGACATGTCAGTGACAAGGAGACAAAAGTTTGCAGGGAGAGATAGTGCCTTCCACTAAATCCATTGGTACAAATGGAGAAAAATAAAGCTTTGTGTTTACATTCCCATTTTACCTGAAACAAAGCTTCTCTGCTCTTCTTTTTATAGAAGAGCAGCTGGTCAGATTAAACAAAAAAGGTCTTCCTATAAACCTTGGTTCATCTGGATAACAAGGTGGGAAAATAAAGCCTACATCAAATGAAGCAGGATGTCATTTTAGAACTGCTCTTCTAGAAATCAAACATCACCGCAGTCAAAGGTGCATATCTAAAGGCGTTAAAACTGCTGGAAGATCATTCATAGGAAAAATAAGGAACAAGAAAGAAGATCTCACTGAACTAAAATGTACCTTTTTTGGTATTGCAGTTCTTGAATGATTTTCTCTTTCGAAAGATTATTAATGCAGAGAGAAGAACAGCAGCCATCACACATGTGGGGATGATAAATAAGACTAGTGATTTTTGTCCACTGTATTGGGTGCTCATTAAAGCTGTTAAAAACAGGAAAAGCAGACAAAAGAAAGTAAATCTAAAACTCAAAAGAGGTATAATTTATAAACTTATCTGTTCTGATTCTCCAGGGTCTTTCCCTGACAGGACAAAAATTCTGCAAATTTATCAGGGTTTTGCACTCATTTTGTGAATAATGTATCCAGTGACATTACAATGGAAAATTTTACAGTAATCAAATCACGTCTCCCGCATCTAGCAGTGCTTGCATGAGTACTACTGCAGTTTCTCTGCTCCTCCTTTGAAGAACAGTAAATTAGAAGTCTAGGTTAGGAAAGGCTGAAAAACCTCCACCATACTGGCAACCAAATAATGGGAGTTTTACCTTAAAATTAAAATATACAGAAAGGTGAGAGAGACTGGCTTATTAGGGCTCAAAGTGTGTTATCTAAAGGCATAAATTATCCTAACCTGTTTCTTTTTCAAAGCATCAGTATTACACAGGTTTCTAGAACTAAATACTGGTGATGGCGTATAGGACAATGTACAGTATAAAAATGCATAATTATTTACTACTCTCTCTCATACATGCATTTGGGAAGCCCCTCTTGTACAAGTTCAAGATGAGATATGGACCTAAAGTAGATATGTGAGCTGATGTTTGTTCATTCAGTTTTTTATTCCAGAATATACAGCTGTAGGTCTCACTCATGTTTGGTTTGACCATCAGGACACTGGTTACGTTGTACAGGTCGTCTGCAGTCAAGGTATAGGTGGTATTTGTAGATCCACTGAGATTAAATTTCTTCTCATTTTGCCAGAATACTTCTGCCAGAGGAAAGCCTTCTGACTGGCACATAAAAACGAAAAGATCTTCATCTGATTTTCTCATTATCTGTTTGTTAATTTTCTTGTAGGATGCTGTGTAAGAACAGGTTGAGTGAAATTATTTTAGGCAACCATAGTCATTTCCCTTCTTCCCTTTCCCTCCTTCCCCTTATTGTCATATAATGTCTATCTGAGGTACTTCTCATTTACAAAGATGTTGTTCTGAGGCACAGTTCAGTACTCTTGATCTCAATCCTTCCCAGGCATGCTGCCACTGAACTTCAGTCCATTATACTTTGTAGAAGTCAGTACAGCAGTACTTGACATTGAATTTGCAATTTATCGACACAGATACCAGTGAAGCCTACTTCTCTTTTGAAATATATAAAAGTACAACAGAAGTACAACAGAAGTAATTCAAGTTACCTCAAGAAAAAGGATATTTTTAATGTTCATGCCACCACAGATTACTAGTGAATGTGACATTTTTGTCAAATGAGAAGAGTATGACCTTAGAATTTCTGTAAAGACAGTTTGGAACAACCAAGATTGGCCTTAAAAATGACTGCATCAATTTTTTGCATTTGACAAAATTCTTTATTTAAGCTCCTGAAGAAGAAAATCTGCTCGTGAATCACTGCAATGTCATGCTCTGAGAGGATAGCAGTATAGACTCTTCAAAGGGTTGATCTACTATTGAAGAGTATTCAATCACACAGTCGTTCATTACGAATGCCTGTTTGGCTTTGACATGGCAAATCACATGTGTTTGCCCCTGAGGTGTGATTGCTCAAGGAAGTCCCAGACACTTGAGTAGTTACAACCAGGTTCATGGGTGAATTAAAGGGTGAAGGATGGAGGGAAAAAGCAGCCACTGTCCCTCTCTAATATGGGCAAACCCTGGAGAAGCTCATCTGTCCCTTGAGCTTCAGATGAAGAGTAGATCACATTAAGATAGCTGCTTTGGTATTGAGCATGGGGGCATGGAGGGAGAAAAATTAATAAAAATTTCCTACAAATCTATAGGAATCTATAGACTTTTTGTATTCCATTTGGTCACTGACCTTTTACTTCCAAAGTAATGTACTTGTAGTCAGCACCCTGGTACTCAATGAGACAGAGGTACAATCCTGCATCTGTGATCTTTATATTGGTGATTTGAAGCAGAGCCCGCCCCAGTTTCAATTCACTGTGTAACAGTGTTGCTCTTCCTATATAATCGTGATGCTGGGATGAAGGGAATGGCTTCCCGTTGCGAAGTGTGTAAACCTCTTTTGATATGGGCCGACTTTGCCTTCTCTGCTCCCAGACAACACTTAGGAGCCCATGGTTCAAAGAGCCATTCACTGGGAACCTGCACTCCATGGTCACGTTGCTCCCATACTCCACGATGTATAGCTGCTGAGGAACTTCAACTGTAAATAAAACTGAGGTAGGAAAAGAAAATATGTTTTATTGTACTGAAATATGTTACATTTTCCTTTGAATATGGGCTAAAAATGTCATACAATCACAGAATCGCACAGAATCACAGAATGGCTGAGATTGGCAGGGCCCTCTAGAGATCATCCAGTCCAACCCCCTGCTCCAGCAGGGACACCCAGAGCACATGGCACAGGGTGGCATCCAGGCGGGTTTGGAAGATCTCCAGAGAAGGAGACTCCACAAGCAGCCTGGGCAGCCTGTGCCAGGGCTCTGTCACCCTCACAGGAACGTTCTTCCTCACGTGGAGATGGAACTGCCTGTGTTTCGATTTGTACCCATTTTTCCTTATTCTGTCACTGGCCACAGACATATATTTACTGCATTGACTGTATGTTTTAAGTATTTTTTTCTTTCTATGCACACATTTTTACCATGTCAGTTGTATCTATATAGCAAAACATCTTTCTTCTAAATTTGGCCCGAGCTAGAGAGGTGGACAAGGGGATACATATGGCTGTGCTTCAGTGCACCTAGCACAAAGACTTTCCTGCTTTTCAACAGTCTTGCACTGCTTTGATCATGGCCTTTCCCTGCCATTCCTGATCATTGTGGACACCTCTTCTATCAACTTGCTATGTTGCTTTGGGAAAGTGGTGGACATCTGTCCCTCTGCTCGACTAACATAAAATGCTGCTGTAAGGCAGCACGGGCTCCAGATGCTGTTCATGGAAGCGCCACTGAAGGTGCTGAAACACGTGCTGAGGGTGTTGTGGTGCCGTCACACTGCTCCTACCAGTGAGACTGCATGGCAGTCCCTCTCACCTGAAGCCACACTGAGCTGCATTTCCAGCAACAGGACCGTCACAATTCCACACATTTTGTCACGTGAATCTGAAACAAATGCACAATCACAGCTTAGCCTTCAAAAACTAGCAAAAGCCACCCTACTCTTCAAAAATCTATCATCACAGTTAAAAATCAGCAAAAAACTGAAGTGTTTACATTTACGCTAGAAACAATGGAAGTCCTGGTTAAACAACCCATGCATACCTGCGGAATATGAAACGCTGAGCTGTGGCACTGAAAGAAGAATAAAACAGTGCTTCTACAATTCATCCTGAAGGTTTTCAAGATCTGTAGCTTCCAGACAGTAAGAAGTAATTTACCAGGACACGGTTTATAAAGCCTCTCATATAAGTTTTATAAGCCTGTACAAGGAACCTTTTAAAACTGCCTCTGCTAACACCATATCTATTTTAAAAGATAAATAACACTGATCTTATTTCAACTCTCTTTTTGGCATACTTTTGAAAATATTTACTGAGTTCCTTAGCCTCAAGGCCAGCAGATACCTGCAACTGAGTATAAGGAACTGGAAGTCTTGGGGCCAGCTAAATTAGCAGTCCATTTCAGAGGGAATTAAGATTTTAGTGCTAAATGCTGTTAGTTCTTTCTCTTTACATGTGGCAGTACCTGCAATGTACAAAGAAGTACCTCAAATTACTGAGAGTAAAAAAAAAAATAGGACCCTTAAATAATGTATCAGCAAGAAAAAAGACCACATTTAGAATCTCTTCCTGTATCAGTAACAATCAAATTTAGTTGTACTTTCACATACAAATAACCATAACTGAGAAAAAATTACAAAGTTTATAACAGAACTAATGACTAGATAAGAAGGAAAGATTATTTCAAATAAATCAGCATACAGCAATGTAATTTGAAAACTTAAAGAGATCTAGAAATAAGCATAAGGAAGTAAAGTGGAGAAGGAGCAATTTTAGACTTCCCAAGAGCTAGACTTGCTGGAGAGGGTTTCAGATTTTACTTCCTCATTAATTTGCAGCTCAGCTTGAAGCGCGCTGTCTCTAATTTTCCTAGCTGCTGCATTTTGCTGATTGCTACTGCTCTTAGCACCTCAGTCAGGCTCAAGGCTTTGTCATATTAGCCAAAATTAACGGACTCGTCATGGAAATTCAGGCCTTGATTTTTTTGTTCTCATCTATAAAGGTGGATGAGCATATGACACCTACGCAGTTTATTATATGTAAGTGAAAACTACTTACATTTATCAGAAGACTTCCTTGAGATGAAACTAATGTGCAGTAACCCTAATTATTTTATCTGCATGAGAAAGGAGCTAATAAACAATATCCTTAATTAGTATCTGAACTTCTTAGAGGCAGAAACAAATATCCTGCTCAGCCCTTATAACCTCTTTTTGTCTTATATAAGGTAGAGGATGAGGCATTTTTAAAATATCTGTATCCCTAAGAGTAAAAGGATACAACAAAATTAAGGAAGTGGGTAACTAAAGTCCCATAACAATCATAATTATTAAATATCAGATTAGAGCAAATCTTGCCAGACCAGATGGACTGATGTAAGAAGAGCATGACATATATAGTAAGTTACTAGAAAAACTCAGATAAGGAAATATATTCTCATTTGTGTTATGGAAGCAAAGTCATGGGGTGTTTCTGAGGATCTGCCAAGATCTATATTGCAAGCTATCTTCTTTTATTCCGTATTTCTCAAAGAGACATCTGCTTCAGTGTAACCTACAATTAACAGTATAACTACACAAGGTGTCATGAGGGAATTTCTATAAGCTCTGCATCAGCACATAGAAGGTGTGTTTTCCTGAGCTTGTTCTAGCAAACGTGTTCCTGAATAAGCCTCCTTTGCTCCCTATCTTTCATAGAGCATAGGCATGGCCTGTCTTCCAGAGATCATGTGCTCCGCCATCTAAACAAGTTAGGGCACAGCACTGTCTCACTTGCAGCTGGCTGCATCAAGTTTCCTTTAGGCAAAAAGCCACTTCTAACGCACATCCATCATTTGTGTGTTACCACTTCACGGGGGCATGACAAACCTTGCACCCTAGAAACAAGCACCTGCTGGTCCTAGCAGCTCAGCTAGGGAGTGGAATCCACGTCTGAGCACATGGGGAAGTAGCCTGACATTTCAGTGGCAGTTTGAGAGCTGTTCATAAATGAATTTACCAGACTAACTGCAGAAGAGAAAGCAAGTTTTCACACAGTGCTGTGTAATTGTGAAAATGAAGCTGCACAGCGTTGAGGTGAGGTAAGTCATAGGGGCCACACATCTAAAATCCATAGTGTCTCTTATGACTTGTGATAGTTCCAATGCAGATGTGAAGCCCAAGACTGAAAATCTGAGTGGGAAAAATGAAAACAAATGTGGGACTATGTGAATGGAAAACAGGAGGAAAATAATCTTCCCTTTTTGTAAAGCTTTTTTTTTTGCTTTACTGACAGTACTTACTTGAAATCCATACTTAACTTTTCATGACCAAAAGAAACATGGCAAGTGCTGTGTGAAAACCAGAGGGTAGTGATAACCAATTATTAAAATTCCACAGCTAGATCAAAAGGATACTGTGTGTAACTTCTCTCCCTTCAGTTGTACTGATCACCTTCAGCTGTACTGATCATGGCTTTAGTTCTGGCCAAAGCTGACATACCCACAGAACTTATAACTCTGATCTTCAACCACAAAAAAAGAAAAAAAAGAAAACAAAGTGTCAATAGAGTGCACCGTTTCATGTAGAAACTCAAGTAGTTGCCTCAGATCATCCTCATAAATACTGAGAAAGATTTTTTTTCTTTTCCCTCAGAAGTTTTAGATTCAGCATTCCTGTTTCAAACTGCACAAGTTGTATGCTGTGGACCACAACTTCATTTTCAGCATATTATTCACTTTTCAACATAAAATATATACTTCACTCATTTCTACAGAGAGAAATAAAGAAGAGCTTGTCTTAGGAGAACTGTACGTGTGAGGATGCTCTCAGGAAGCAGAATTGCTGGTAGAGTGGAAGATCATCAAACTCTACAACTTTAAGACATGGAGCAATTGTGTAAACAGCTACTCTTAAGCTTTGGGTAGCTCTTTTTGGCATGCATATGCCTACTGGATCATATTTTTGGGAACATCCCGGTTGTGAGTCCCAGTGAGCTGAAGGGTGAGGTTGGCACCAATCTGCTCAGAACCGTTACAGCTGAGGTGGGAAATGCTACATGCCTAGGATGCTTAAAGACCAAAAACTTGGGGTCCTCAAACTTAAGGTGTTTCCATGGCTAGAAAGCAGCAGAGGAAAGAAGTTTTGTGAACTGTAGCATATCGACACCTAAGTTGTACTCTAGGAGGTAATCCTGAATTCCTGTGCAGTTTCCACATTTCTTAAATGGGGCAATGCCAACATCATCCTTGCAGAAGATTAAATATATTCCCTGGATCCAGCTAACCAATAGGATAAGGCCATTTGCATCCATCTCCTAGATTAGGTAAAATGTTTGGTTCTTAGATGACTGCTGGCATGGAAATATTGGTCTCTGACTTGCCTGAACACAGTCCTGAATTAGGCAATACAATGCAAAGCACCTTTGTAACACATATGATGTGAAAATACTCAGTGTTAGGAGGTGTAAAACAGCTCTTTTTTATGTAGTTTGTGGAAGAAAGCAGGGGATGGGATGTTCCAGTCCATAGCTATGAGCAGGAGGACCAGTAACCTCATCAGGAGGTAGCAGGAGGTAGGACACATCGCCTGGGTCTACCTCCACACACACAGCGAACTGCGGTTTAGCAAACCAGATGTAGCAGCCAATCTGAAAGACTGGTGAAAAATACTGATCTCATGGGTCTTGCTCTAGATTTGAAATAGCAGTCTCGCTGCTAGGTTATTCATTCTTATATTCAGTATTTTGGATCTGATGCTGGAATATCCTGTAACCCTGGAGACTTCACTCCAGCTCACTCTTTTCCTATTTCCTGTAATAGCGTCTGCATTTTTGTATTGCAAGGATATGCCTGAACAAAGTACAGTATAATGCCCTCTAGAGATATCCAAGATAGACAAAATCATCTAAAAATCAGAAGTAATCAAGCTATGGTAACGTGGCATTCCTCTTTAGATCGGATGGGCTACAAAGAAAGCATCAGAGGAATATCAGGTAAATGCGCTTGTGCTACATCACATGTCATAGCTCTGAGGCAGCTATGAGAAACAAAGCTGCACCCTTGTGTAATCGGAAAAAAAAAGACTGCCTGCTTGCTTGCATAGGTGCACCATCTAAGATTATGAGATCTCTCTGCTTTACCTTCGTTTATTATCAAAACACTTTTTCCTCTTGTACACCCACGGGTCCTCAAAGCTTCCTTCCAACCTTCACAGCCTCATCAACCTTCTCTTGAAATGACTAAGCTGATTTCACACTCAGCGAAGGATCCAGTGCAAAAAAAAAAAAAGGTACAAAAAAAAAAAAAAAGGAAAGCAACAACAGACAAAGTAATAATAATAACAGTAATAATAGTAATAGTAATAAGTACTGGTTTTCTGATGAAAACTACATCTGTACTATGTCCTGTCAATGGAAAGAGGGTACTTTGTTTCCTTCTTAGATGTTTCATTAAAAATATAGCACTGCACACGGTGAAAACCAACTTTTGCCCAGCAGTCTGTTTCACAGGCCTCTCCTGCTCCATCCTGGCGCTTTCTGCCATCCTTCTCTCTATTCTCCTCATCTGCACACCCTTCTCTGCTCCTCATACCCACACACGGGCACTTGCAGTCCACCTTGCTGCACGCTCAGTCCCTTGCTGGCTCCGCTGATTAACATCTGCTGCTCATATCACCTGTGATACCTTATTTGCATTATTTTAATCTGCTTTTCTCACACTTCAGCTTTCAGGCGGGAAGACGCCATTTCTGGCTTCCCCGTTTTCCTCTGTGATTCATTCTTACCAACCTTCCATTGTTTATCTGTCACCTGCTATATTTTATCATCACTTTTTTGTTTGACTTCAACTGCAGCAATACATATATATATATATATATATAAATATGAATATAAATGCAAAAATACAACTTCAAATAAAACATTTTTTTGCCACACAAGGCAAGGTAAATATATAAATGCAACAATACAACTTCAAATAAACCAATTTCTGCCACACAAGGCAAATACTAAAAATTTTTCAGCAGCAATAACACAGGCTATCACTTCTGAGTGATATGCTTCATTTCTTTTTTTATATCCCAAACTTCTGCTGAAAGATTTTTCAGAGAAGTTCAAAAATGTGTTTTCTTCCTAGTTAGTCAGTGTTTGTCATGGAAATGAAAATGCCTAGAAAAGCTGTAAAATCAAAGTAAGTTTGCAGTGGCATGGGGTTAATAACATGCAAGAGAAAATAAGCAGACATATTTAGATATTAAAAAATAGTAATAAAATAGTTTTTTTTCTCTTAACAGCTATTTCCTGAAATTCAGAATAAAAGATTTAAAACAACAATATTCCATTTCATCAGGTTTAGAGCCCCTCCGCACCACCATTCTGCCTTCACCTATGAACAGTGGAATTGGAAGATTCATAAGTTCACTTAAAAAATTCTGGACCTGGGACTTTTTCTATCCCACATTCAGAACCAGAGTCCACTTCCTCAAAATCGTTTAAACAATTAACTTAAACAATTCCTATGAATATAGAAAAAAATCACTTATCCACCAGACAAGAAATACAGTAAATACAGTCTTGAATTTTAGCAGCATTCTACTCACATGAGATCTTTAGGCAACCATTGGAAGAGTCAGGGTATGATGACAGCCAAGATATCCGAGGTTTTACAGACAAAGTAGCTCTATTATGTTTGCATGACAGCGGCAGTAGCAGTCCAGGTCCCACAGTCAGTTCAAAACATGCAGCAACCACGCAGCCCTCAGGCTGATCTTACAGCAAGTGACTATTTTAAAAGGAAATCACCAAGTTTCTTAGGAATTATGAGCTGTTCAAGTTTCATTTCATGCTTCATGCTGAAAGCACTGAGCACTGAGCTCACTGTTTAGTCTTGCTGAGAATAGGCATCCGAACAAGCTTATTCAAAGCATCCAACAGATTATTTATGCTCACATTCTGCTTTTCATTACACCTGTACATTTTTTTTTCTGAATTTACATCAATTTGTGGAAATTTATAGACTTGGAGTCTGAACATCTTGCATTTACTAGGACAATTCTACACTCATGAAACTATTGAGTTACTTATTTTTTTTAATTCTCTTCATATTAACCTTACAAGACTTCTTCTAGGGATTATTTAATATTTGCATAACACATTTACTGTACATTTTAGCCTATATCCATATAAAAAAAATCACGGCGAGGGTAGTAATACACTGGTGCCCAGAGAGGCTATTGTTCTTCCAAATATTCAAAACTTGTGAAGACAAATCCTGAGCAATTTGGTCCAAGTTGGTCCTACTTTGAGTGGGGGATTTGGACTAGGTGAGGACCGCCAGGTCATAAAGATATGTCTTACATGCCTCTTTTTGGCTGAGATAAGTGAGAATCTTGTGCATGCCTAAGGGTAATTTGGGAGCCCGCCAATCCATGGCTGTGCTGAAACTCAGTTTAGTGTTGAGGGGACAACAGCCACCTCAGCAATCTTCTGGTGACTGCAGAGAAGGGCTGCAGCTGCGAGCCCATGCTGCGTGTGAGCGAAGGACACGGAGGAAGACGCGGAGGTGACCTTGGGGCCTCTGTCCTTCAAAGGGGAAGCAAGATTTCTGCTTCACATGGCATAAACATGCACTTTTACCTCCCAACAGTTCTGCATCAGCTGAAAGTCTGATCCAGGACAAGAGAAATGATCACTGTGGCTTTATCCCCATGAGTTCTTGTTGGTTGGAGGATATGTGCAATGTCTGCCTGCCCCCATTTCCATTGTGACTCAGACCATGAAATTAGATGTTCTTCTACCTGGCACAAGCAATTCATCTCAATAATATCACTGTTTGTTATTTGCCTTTTTTTTTTTTCCCTCGGTGAGCTTTTCTTGGGCAGTCCTGGCTCAGAGAGGCATCCACGTGTAACCTGACCTTTCCCCAGAAAATCCCCAGCAACCAATTTGGCAGCTGTCAGAAGTGAATGGACTGGATGTCAGGGCACCTACAACACATAAAGTCCATCACGGCCAGCGTTATGTTTGATTTTTGACTTACAAACAGCATTAGGGTTTTCCTAATGTAGCTAACACTTTCAGTGAGAACTAAGGCAACAAGATCAAAAAGCAAACAGAATGATATCTATACTCTTTTTAAATGTGTTGGCATGGAGGAAATTAATCTAAGACACCTCTTCCCATCTGATACTTTTACTCTTTACTTTTCCCTTACCATCATCTGCCACCAGCACTTGAACGCTTGGTCTGTTCTTGCCCTTCCCGCAAAGACAGAAAGCCTATGCAGGAAAGACTCTTTACACAAACATGGAATGAATAAGATATTTTTAACATGATTTGTTCATAGCAAAGTGAAGAAGAGAGCAGAAAAGATAGGAACAATGTGCAAAGCCCGTAGGTGTTGTGAGGTAGGAACGGCCAGGTTTATTGTGGCCAGATGAACGTCTCAGCTGGAGCCATGGTGCCTTTGCAGAGTACTACTGCACTGCCCTACGATCATCCTGCGGTTAGTGCCTCTGCCTGCACCACGTCCTTAGGGAGGTGCTGGGGACTGCCGGTGTCCTGTGCAGAGGACGAGCACCAAAGCTGGCTGCAGAGCAGGTCTTCAGGCGCCAACGGTATCTCCTGGTGCACCCTTCTGGCAGAGCTGGAAGGAAGACAGGTCTCTTGCCTGGCTCTGCTTCATGGCTACACGACATTCCCCTTCCAGTTTGCGGCAGCGTGTGCTCAGATTCCTCACTGGA
Source organism: Crypturellus soui (assembly GCA_032275445.1). Taxonomy (NCBI): domain Eukaryota; kingdom Metazoa; phylum Chordata; class Aves; order Tinamiformes; family Tinamidae; genus Crypturellus; species Crypturellus soui. Next base: position 5,983,554 of record JAUBNY010000185.1, read on the forward strand.
ATACAGTTTCTACTCCAGTTCCATGTTTTTGCAACTTCAGATGCATTACTCTTTCATCCAGAGTATGTCCTTTTGTGCCTAGAATCTTCCTTGCTTTCTCCCAGGCTGAGAGAAAAGGTACCTCAACGTTAGTTTACAGTCACCTTCACCATCTTTGACTCGCCCTGAGCCAGCTCTGGCTATAACAGGTTTCCCTCATGTGTTCCTATTCTGGCACAGCGGGGCAGAAAGCTTAGCGCAACTGCCCTGAGCCGTGAGTCACCCGGGGCATCTCCTGAGCACAGCAGCGTTTGTCAAGCACTTGTGAGGGACAACCACCTGGATCGCCTGCCCATGCAAACACGGAGTGGCAGACACGGAACTGGGGAGAAGATGCCACAAAGGTCAAGTCCCACTGACAACATTTTTGCCATTCTGCAGCCTAGCCCAAGGTTGTATGCGGTGCATGATGTCAAGCCAGGATATTAAGCTTATCTTTTTGCTCAAAAGAAGAGAAAAGGGCACAGATCCCGCATGTTGCTCTAAAGGCAGTAATTCTATTCTTACTAACATTCGTTATTCTTTAATGCTATTACACTAGTAGAATTAGTACAAGGAACCAAATGAAAGGAACAGGGAACAAAATGAAATGTCTCATTCCGCAATAGATGACCCAACTGATTCATAATTACATTTTGCAAATGAATGAGTCCTGAACTCAAAGAAACCAGTTCTGAGTATGTGCAGGAAACCTGAGCAATCTGAGGCATCTGAAAGTACTTGGCCATTATAAAGACAATGCAGCTTACTGAAACACGATCTGCTGTACCATCCTACTAAAATTTTTTTCCAGACAACCAAACACTGAAGTACCACACAGAAATTGTTAATTGAAGGAATACAAGACTGTTATGAATGTGGTATTTAACTATGACTTTTACGTTAGTATCAGAAGGCATTTTCTGTCACCTAACTCACACTTATCTAGAAGAAACTCACTACTGATTAGTTGACTGCTGTCCCTGTGTCAAGACTGAAACTAGCCGTGCCAAAATGACTCATGGCACTGCAGGACCAGCATGTGGGTCTGTCTCTCTGTATGGATAAAAAGGAAGCCCAAAGATTTAGCTTCTATTGAAAGTCTAACTTTCAAGAAGGCTAAAATCAGATTTTTAAAAGTGTTATTTGGGATGCTAAAGGAAAACAAAGTGGAGTTTATTTAGAAAGGACAAGTCTTTTCACATTATTTATTAAGGACCACATCTCATGAGTGTATCAAAATTTCAAGCTTCCTATCAACTACTCAAGAGCTCAAGCGCTGGCTTTTCAGGAGGAAAAGAGCAGCTACAGAATTTTAAATGTATTTTAAATCTCTTTTTTTTATAATTTTATTCATTTCATGTGCAGTGCAGTTAACAGTAATGTAACTAACACTGACTATATTTGGAAGGAAAAGGGATTTCTGTCAAAATGAACAAAACTAAAGGAGGCATCTGAAAGTCATAACTGTTAAGAGGTTGGCTCCTAGCAAAAGCCGTGGCATGTAAAATTAAAGAAATATTCTGTCATGCTTGTGTAAATTAGGCAAGGAAATACATGTGTATTTTTCTCATTAGAACAAAAAAGAATTATTATTGCATCTAAGTCGATTCTAAGGATTAACGACTACTGCATAACGCTGAGTATGTTCCCATAAAATAGCATAATTTAAACATACACACTTGGGCCTATCATGCCTGTATAAATCAGCAGCATCTCAGTACTTCTCTGTGTTGGGAAAAAAAGTTCTGTTGATTTGTGCAGTTTAAGATTCTGTAAGATTGATTTTGGTTCCATGATACTAGGAATGCACCAATAATATTTTGAAATATTTAAGAAAAAAATAGCCTTTTCACTCTTTAACATGCAATTTTGCAGTTCTCAAAGAAGATGTACAGAATGAAGGAGTTGTCTTGAGAGGCATTATATACAGAATAATACAAAACTATGTTTGTGCATAGAAGAGAGTTAATGTTTTCCCACATACAGTTCTAAGATTTCTAAGGCTATTCTTATCATTTGGGAATAATTAAGAATTATCTATTGCCTTCAATGGCACCAGGATCAAGGTCTCAAAAAGTGGATGTTCTGCTTCACATAGTATCTATGAGGAATCAAACAACAAGAATTGGTATTAAAATGTGCAAGTATTTCAGTGAATTAGAGAAACGATTTTATAGTAACTTTTTTACTTGGTTTAGATCTATTGACTAAATATGATTCAGAAAAGCATTTTTCTATCCTACTGCAGCTTGCTGAAACATTACTGAAACATTATTAACCACAATTTCATATCAGCTAGATCAGATAGTGATCAGTGAAGACCTCAGCTGAAGCACGCATTCATATCTTTAGGATCCCATGACAGACTCATCTATTTTAAACTGGGAAATAAAACCTCAATACAGTGAGATTCTGTATCTCCACTCTCTTTTTTCTTGGTGGGGAGTGTTAAGAGAGGGATTATATGAAGTTAAAGGAGAATGGTGATATAGAGGAATGTACTATTTTACATCAAATCTTAGATATCTAAGTTTTCAAAAGTGCCGCAGGTAGTCCTGACACCTTGTACTGACTGATTGGAGAGCAGAAAAAAATAGAAGAAGAAAGAAAAAACGCAAGAAAGACAAAACACATTTTATTAAAAAAAAATGTGAATAGCATTGCAATAAATAATTTTCATCTACATATTTTGACGCACAAAGCTATGCACCTAGCAAATGTAACAAATCAATGGCTGAAGAACTGGAAAAAGGAGCACGTTCCCTGAGCATTTCTTAAGGAATCACATGAGCATGTATTCGTGTCCTTGAAATCTGAATGTTTCCCTCCTGTTTCCAAGATGAATTAAGAAACTGTGAATAAAAAGCCAGTCTAAATCAAGATCTGTTCTTCCTGAAGTCCGAAGAGTTACATTGTCTCCAAATGGCAATCAGAAAAGTGACCAACTACTGCCAGTGGTGTCACACAAGCAAATTATATCCCCAAAAGAACTTCTTCAAAACAAGAGATTTAAGGAGCTCAGTATTACATAATTATTTCCAAACTACAGTGTCCAGGGAGTTTCAGCATAGCTGTGGGTAACAGTAATTTTAAAATATACAGCAAGGCAGAAAACCTCCTATTTGTATAGCATTCTGTATTGTCGCACCCTAATATTTTATGTGGATTGAAGTATTAAACACTTTCTTTACAAGTTGAAAAGCAAATGTTCTGCAGAGAAGTGAGCCATCCAAGTGGAAAAACATCCTAGAAGATGGAATATTCCATCTAGAATTAGCTACAAAATTCACTGTGGTCATAGACCTAAAGTGCTTTTCTTTAAGGATACTTTTAAATAAAATGTGTTCTTGAAAGTGCATAATGTTGATAAACCAGAAATGTGGAGATCTTAGAGTAGGTGTCTTCATACCCACTCACATATGCAGACAGAGGCCTGAATTTAAGGCTTTTTTACACCACCGTAATTCCATTAGCTCCATTGCAATTTTTCCTGACTTACAAATATGGAAGATATGGAAGAGAATTGCAATCTCAAAATAAAAACAAAATATTAAAATCCCCTTTCAATAAACAGAAAACAGAACATTGAAGCTGTCAAATATACACCGAGGGAAAAAGGCTTCCTCTGCTTAGACTATGTCTTCTCAATTGGCCTATCTGTAAAAGAAGAAGTACATGAATAAATTATTAAATTACAAAGGATTAATTTTGAAGTAACAAAACATTTCATGGCTTTGCAACTCTTTTCGTAGGTCCTGGACACACAAAGTTTCCTTCATTTTTTAAGTTATTGATTTAAAACATCAAATAAAATTCAAAGCATCAAATAAAACATCAAATAAAACAGAAACAGAAGGTAATCATGGGAGGAAAGAAAGTGGTAGTTCAAGCACAATAATGGGAAGTGCTCTCCTAACACATACAGACAGTGAAATTGCTGGGGCTTAGGATCGCCCTTCTTTTCAAAGTTCAATCCTTTCTTCAGTGTCCAGTGTGCCACTTTCCTAAGTGCTATATGCTCAAACCACATTTTTGTGGGACTGTAAGTATATCTGTTTATACTTATTAAAGTGTAGCAGGGAGGGACTTGAAATGTTATGTAAGTGCTTTGGAAGTCAGAGAAAAAAAGTGAAAGTAAAAAAAACAATTACTTCTCTCTTTGGTTCCATATCACAGTCTATTTTAGGATTTTCAGAGATTTGGTCATGTATTTTCCTGAGGCAGAATCTCACGGCTTGAGACTTGCCAGAGTGCGATGATGCTCTAAGCTCTCTTTCCTCATCCCCTTCCCTGCTGTCATACACCACTCTCTCTGTTCTGATAACCAATTTTTTTTATAACAGAAGTGTGGGATAGATGAAAGACAGATTTAGCGTTATATCCCCAAATCATTCTTTTGCATTTTTTTTATTTAAAACTAGTTTAATTATTAGATGTAACTTCTAGTACAGCTACAGAGTGGTGATAGTGAGTTTATAAGATAGTTAGTGGGAAGTTGTATTTCTCTTGAGGGCTCTGTCTGTTGAAACAGAAGACAGAACAAATTATCCCTGAATCAGGCTCTGCTGTTTTTATAGATGTATAGACTGCAGAAGATAGGTACTCTATGAAACTTTCTACTATCTACTGTGATTTATACTTACATTTCCGGTCTTCCTCTTCAGAAGAAGCATCTCTGTATTTATGTTTATCCCTGTTTTTGGACAGCTCTTAAAATAAAACACATACATATAGATAATGGTCAGGATAGCTTTAACTTTTATCTACTGATAAATCTTCGTTAAATAAATCTTCTTCGATAAATCTGCTGTCCCAGGCCTTCCAGGAAGAAAGGATTAATAACTAAAAATTTGTCTCTTTTGGGCAACAACAATTAAAATAAAGATGTCAGTAATAACTATTTTTGACAGAACAGTGTGGTTTAAAGTGGTCTCTGAATAAACTGAACACCAAATGAAAAAATCCCCATAAGCCACCATAGGAGGATTTTAATTTCTTCTCCCCCTCAGTATATTTTAATTCCCTCCCTCTTCTCCTATTTCTCACTCTAATGGTGGTACTGGCACCACTCACTGAGCTTTGTTAAACAGCACCAGTATCTCAGCAGGAAGAAACAGAAGCCATTAGGGAAGATGCAGCTTCTCCTTGCAGCCCCCCAAGCTGGGCCTCCTGTGTCTTCAGTGATATGACACAGACCTCCAGTGTTAACTACAACACGGGTTGTGTCAACGTGACTTGCAGCGCAGGGTCTGCACACCGGGTTGTGCTGCCAGGATGAGGTGCAGGTTGCAGGGAGCACGTCCCACCCCATCACAGACTCATCAAAACCCAGGAAAACCCTCTGTCCTCCTCTCATTCATATCAAGACTGCATCAGCTCCTGGATGGTTTTTAC
>JAUBNY010000185.1:6001087-6033700 GCA_032275445.1 Crypturellus soui
CTGGGCAGCCTGTGCCAGGGCTCTGGCACCCTCACAGGAAAGAAGCTCTTCCTCACATGGAGATGGAACTGCCTGGGTTTCAACTTGCACCTGTTTCCCCTTGTCCTGTCACTGGCCACCACGGAGAACAGCCTGGCCCCATCCTGTCTATAATCACCCCTCAGGTACTTGTACATGTTGATCAAATCTCCTCTCAGGCCTAACTGTCTTGGTCTTTCCTGATAAGATAGATGCTCCAGTCTCTTAATCATCTTTGTCACTCTATGAGGGGCCCTCTCTAGAGGTTCCCCATCCCTCTTGAACTGGGGAGCCCAATACTGGCCCTTGTGGCACATCACTGGCCACAGGCCTCCAACTAGACTTAGCCCCCTCTGGGCTCTGCCATCCATCCAGTCCTCAGTCCACCCTACTGTCTACTCCTCCAGTCCATGAGTCCATATTATGTTAATGTTGATGGTTTCCTCCTCACTCATCCTTCCTTCTTTTCTTACCTATATGCAGTGCCTTTATATATCCTAAATGCTATTTGTTTCCGTTTTTACCTCTGAAACCGCTTATGTCCAGCTCCAGGTCTGCATTTCTCTAACTGACTCTGTAGAGTTGTTTTACCTGTATCCAGTGCCAAATCTGCGCCCCATCTCTGATTTCCCATGCCTATACACTGCATCATGTGTCTCCAATTGCCAAGGCCTCATCTCCGATTGTATCAGGCAGACATTTCTCTACACTAAATCATGTTAGACATAAAATCATGGTAGTACCATACAAAGGTATCAACAGCAAAGCAAATTAGCCATACACGCTGATGAATTCGAGAAATTGCCGTCACCGTTAGGCCAAGTAAGTCAAAGCTGGAGGCATGTCAAGAAAAGTTCAAACAGGGCAAGCCTGACAAGACTCAATGCTGAGGCCTTGAAAACTCAGTACAAAGATCATGGTGTGTTACTAACAGTGTCAATACTAACAGGGGGCTACAGTGCTTCATCAGTTCCTTGGAGTAGAGGGCTTAGTTATATTAATTATATTATATTACAGTATGCCTAAATATATATAGTGATATGTGGTATTTGGCATTTATATGCATGAAATTATTTTTGTGGATGATAATTAAAGACTACAGCTCAAACAGAAGATTATTTAGGCTAACACCTGACAATACTATCTTCGGCATCACAAGGTCTGAACATGCAGTCAACTCTTATTTACTAAGATATGCCTCACAGCACGTCCAATTCTAAAGAAATCTTTCTGACACCCGCAGGGAACACTGATACCAGTGTCTATGACCACAGAGAAAAGGAGAACTACCCCTAAAGACTTCCTAACAACGATCCAGACAGACACCAATAACCAAAAAATGCAGGTCAAGATTCAACAGCCAATTTATGGGAAACACTGCTGTATGTTTCAAAAATTTACAGATACAATTTTCCTTTAAAATATCTGTATAGAATCAAAATGGCATCTTTGTCACAATAAGGCAATAAAACGTTGAAGAAACTTGCTTTGAACAATCCAGTCTTCAGAAAGCTATTATAAATTAAATAATCTAATTCAAAAGTTGTGCCAACTTTTCTGACTTCAGTAGGACATCATTAAGAGCTAGTCTAATTCCTCTTGAAACTGAATTTGCTTTTGAAATGTGAGACACTGTTAATGATCACCATCTAAGCTTTCCAGGAAAGAGCCATGATTTCTTCTTATGCCATGACTTCACAACATACTCATATCCTCAGACGTGACTGGGAAACCCACAGGGTGATACATCCTTGAGCTATGCAAAAATACTAAATCAGTAATCTTCTATGGACTGGAACACTCAACTAATCCAAACAGGTAAAACTTTTTTTCAGTGGATATGACCAGGAAGCATTCAAGGAAATGGCTCACACACTCCAGAGCCACCTTATTCCCACCTTGATTCTCCTTCTTGCTTATTCAGGTCAGGTGTTCCTAGGTCAGGTATTCCTAAGTGTTTGTTACCCTTATTCCTGCTTCTTTACTGGATGGCATGCTGTCTTCAGAGCAGAAGACATTCCAGAGAAGGTCTACATCGGAACACCACTGAGAAAAGAGGAATAGCTCTCCCACAATATAGTTACAATAAATCGTATATAATTGGAGAGGAGACGGAGAGTCCACTCGCAGTAAGACTAGGAAATGTACCAATGAGCGTCCAAACTCCAGCCTAGACTCCAGGGAAATCCCTATTCCTCTTCTAGAAGAGAGGTGAAAGTCTAGGGAACCCCTCTGAAGGATCAAACATGTTCGTATAGTGAAGAACCCTGTCAGATTCACAAATTATGATAGCAGGAGAAGGACAGTATAAATAAAGAAGGAAATGTGAAACACTTCTCTGTTCTTCATTTTCTTAAATGAAAAAAAAGTTTTCTGACAATCATATTTCAAATTCAACAAAAAAGGGAGAAAAGAATCTAACAGGTGTGGATATCACTTGGTTAGCATGTATAGCACATTTTTTCCAAACAGAAAAATGACAAACTGGGCAATCATTACCCAGGCAAGCCTGATACATCTGCATATTCCTGTAGGAAATAACTTCAAAGTCACAGAAAAACAAACCTGCTCTGTACTATCTTGTATAGGGAGGAACATTTCTAATTGTAGATGTTGACATCTAGATTAACACTGAAAACAGGGTTTTGATCTAAAAAGTCAGGAATTTGATGAGTAGGAATTTGGTCTGTCCAAGTTTGTCCATGCAGTTAAGGAGAGAAACATACTGGTGGTGCCAGCTTGTGTAGGCCACGAATGAGTAATTCAGGTAGTAAATTAATAAGATCTACATTATTTAATAACAAATATCACACACGTAAAGGGCAAATTTAACTATTCAGTTAGATACCATACATTAAAAATAAAACTACAAACCAGACACAAGCGCATTTCTAGAGTCTGAAGGTGCAGATCTGAGAAATGTCATTCCCGTCAGAACCCTAGATTGCGATAATATTCCCAGCATGAGGAGGAAGCAAGTTATTCTTTTATTAAACTCTAGTTATTGTTTTATTAAGCTCAGTGTTGTGAGTTGTGTGCTTACTATGAGATTACATAACAGTGGAACTTCCCTTACTGCAAACAAAAATGCAGTGTCAAAGCTATTCAGGTTTATATTCACTCTAAGTACATGCTTGCATTTTCACACCTTGTTGTATCATTTACTTCCTTTTCTCAGAAGTAAAGTATTAACAGAACTTAAAAAAATCTTCAAGTGTTCCAGTAATTTTTTTGTCCCTAACATAAGAAATATTTAAAGCTGGATTTTTTTTCTTGAATAAAATTAGGAATAAAGAACAACCAAAAAAAAAGAGCTAATTAACATAGGATTAAAAAATCCTGCAATCATGCATGCTTTCAGCAAGCATGCTTCTAGTTAAGGAAGAGGCTCAGCTCAATTCACTATGGGAAGACCAGTCTCATAAAGGCTATGATTTTAGAGCATTAATTTTTCTCTATGGTTATTTACCTGTTTTTGATCCAGGAGCTTGAAGGTTATAAATGACTAAATAAGCATTTGCTGAGCATTTGCTGAGCATTTTGGAAAATGATAAGAAATATTTTCCAATTTAATTTTGTAATGAAAAGGATTTTGTAACCCTTTTCAGTTAAATGTATAAGTGTCAATTGATTAGGCAGACTGATACATACACTTTTCCAAAAGAATATCTCTGAGGGAGATTCTAGCACGACTTGCTTCCTTCTTGATTTGGTGTATGAAGCTAAAATGGATAATGGATTTGGATTTTACACCCAAATCATTATGGTAAAATTTGTAAAACTGTTTCAACCATGTGCACTACAAAGAAAGATAACAGTAAGAATGCTTACTTTCGTTCCCACATTTCCTCTACTTGATTTTCTAATCATGTTCCCTTTCTTTCTTGTCTTGTAAAAAATGCATTTTATTTAGCAATAGGCACATTGGCACAAGTTATAAGCATTTCCTACTTACACCTACTCCTAACATATAATTTGGGTCAGGTAACAAACTAGCCTCAGTCACATTAAGGAATTTGTTTTTCAATTAGGCACCAAATGTAGTATTTCTAACATTTCATTTTGGGACAAACTATTTTGTGAGCAAACATATAATTATCATTTAAATGTTTTTTAAAAGATGAAAAAAATGAAGGAGACATTACTATCCAGCAAATGACTGCTAATTCTGCATTACTGCAATACAGCTTTAGGGTGGGGGAATTTTGCATCAGCAGCAATCCCTACAGCTTCCTGGAAATATTTCCTACCTTCAAAACTACTGACAACCCAACAACTCACTATTCGATGCTAAAGATACTGTATGTTTTACTTTTAATATCGTTCTGTGAAGTCTATATGATGACTTAGTGGATTGGTAGTCAACAGGCCATAGCTGGGACTCCTTGAATGAAAGCCTACATCTAAGTAGCTAAGTTTCACAGTTTATGGGTTTCCACAAATACTGGCAATATCAGTGAAATAGAGCCATTCAGCTCATGCCAGAAGCAGCAGGAAGAGGCAGGGTTTTGCTGCAGCATGTTGCAGATGGGCTTTCTGGTAGGTCAAACCTGCCTCTGCCAGACCAGCTACTCTCTCCTCCACAGGAACAAACTTCGGTGACTCTTTAGCCCCACGCAACACCAAATTAACCTCCATTCTCTCTGCTGCTCCAGAAATCCCTGTTCCTTTCTTCAGAAACCAGCCCCATTTCCAACCACTAAGCCACAGTTCCTGCCATTCTTTATTCTAGGAAATCATCCAGCTCAAAACATTACCCCCCCGCAGATATCAGCCTTTGCAAGACGGTCACCTGCTGTAGTCTGGGGTGCATTTCTGCTCAGCATTTGGAAAAAATCTACACAGGCCGAAAGTCTTGACTGCATAGATTGGGGCGGGTAGAGGATATTTCTGCTACGCTGCTTTGAAGGTCAATGACACTCCCTTAGGTATACCAGCAAAAGGCTGGTCAGTACAATCTTTCCCAGTACCGCCAAGCTAAGCTGCTAGGAACAAACTGCCTGGGAGTGCAGCAGTGCCATCTCGTGCAGGACTGGAACGTAACAGGAGACGTCCTTCCCGCGGATCACTGCCGCACAACAGCCTGCTAACCGTCAAGGAGTCGGGTGCTGCCTTCCTGCAAGCAACACAAACCATCATTGTCATGAACGTGGGTGCTGCGTTCGTCTATCCACTGCTATTATCAGCACTCTCTATTTAAGGGCATCCATTGACTTTAGATTTTTTCTGCCCTGTCATTTTCCTGATCCTCTCTTACAGCTTTTCTCTCTTCCAGGCTCTTCATGTCCCAGCGTTCTTCTGTTGGCTCCTTAATGTACCCATTTTAACACCTTCCTATAATTACTCTAATCTCTATTTTTCTTCTTTGACATAACCACTTATAATTCATATATCTAAGAAATTCCCATACATCTTTTCACAAAAATTTATTTACTACTTATATCATATTCAGTTAGATTTAATGTAGTCAGGTGTATCTCCCGGTTCTCAGCACCAGACTTAATTTTGAGTAGCACCAGAAATTTCCCCGCTTCCCCCTCCCTTGACTGCTGCTGACATTCACTGCATCTTGTGTCTGAGCACACTTTAATTCATTTTTTACAATTTAACTTATTACATAGCTGTGCGCACACAATAAACATCAGTGAAGGTAAAGCCCCAAACTTCTCAATAGCATGTTCTTTTCTAAAGACTGGCAAGTAATATATAGATAAGCTTAAATTTCAGCAAGTATTTTTATTCAAGAGAACACTATAATAACTTGTGCCAGAGCCTTTATCCTTGAAAGCGCTCACAGCTATGAGTAGGTGGTTGCAATCAACAGACTTATTTAATACACTGAATGGACTGTGCAAATTTGACAGCGACCTAGACTTCCAAGTCTCTGTGGTAGGAAATCCATCCCACCACAGGGTTTTTAATACCTGTATCTTTAAAGCACGCCTCCAAAAAATGGAGGACAAGGACTTGTATGGACTAGTGAGTATCACTTTTGAAAGTCAAAAACATTTTAAAATGTCACAGAACTTTTGCTTTCAAGTTCATAGAAAAACTTGAATATAAAAACATTAAATAATTTTGCACCATAGAAATAGTTCATTTTCTCCCTTTCCTCACTTTTCACATATTTCAATTTTGCCATTAGAAAGGGGAAACACAGTACCAAAAAGAAAAAATTATTTATTTGTGGGAAAAATGTCTCCTACATTTTTCAAAGAAATTTAATAAAACAATCTGTGTTCAGAAAATGAATAAATACCAACAGTAAGAATCACTGACAGGTCATTACATTATCAGATACATGTTTGAAAACTACATCTCAAACTTGGAACTAAAAGTCTCTGGGGAAAAAAAATATTGTAACACGAAACCTCACACTCAGAGGTACTGAGTGTTGTCACATATTCTCAGATCTGCCTCAGAAAGGTTAATGCAATAGTGTTTAATGTGAAGAGTTTTGGGGCTCTACCATTTCTGCCAGTGTTTAAAAGCTCATGGCCAAGTGATAATTTTTGTCTCCATACTGTCTTAACTGCAAAAAAAATCATTTATTTGGAATGGAAAAAAAAATCAACCTTTATTATGGTTGGAGGTGTTGGAGGTGGCAAAGAGCGATGGAAACAAAAAAAAAAAAAAACCAAACGGCAGTCACACATTATGAGGGGCAGAAAAAGGCCAGAAGCCACGGTGTCACCCACATTTGACAGTAATCACTCATTTCCTTGCTAATTCGTACTTTGCACCCAGAGGCAGCAGGAGTGCCTTGCAATTGTGCCGCGCTTCACTCACACTGCATTTCAGTTCTAGGAGAGACTCCGCACTGCTTCTGCAGGAAAAAAAAGAAAAGTAATAAAAAATAAAAAGAACGAAAACTGTGCACATTTCCCTGAAGAAACAGGACGTACTGAAACCCTCTGCATTTTAAAATACCTACGTGAGCGGTAAGAGCGGCCCTGGAAGGCCCGCGGCGCGGAGCCCTCCCCACCTCGCGCAGGGGCGGCCGCGCTGCCGGCGGGCGGCCTCCCTGCGCTGGTCCTTTAAATCCCTCCCTCCCGCCGCCGCCGCCTAACGGCCAACCGCCGCCAACCGCTGGCCCGTCCAACGGCCGCCAACTGCCGCCAACGGTCAGGCGCTGCCGCGTGGCCTTCCGCGACTCCGCCGGGCGCCGCCGTCTCCTGCGCTGGTGAGGGAGGGCGGCGGGGCCGGCAGCGGGGCCTTCTCGCGGGGGAGGGAGGAGGGCGGGAGGCGCGGAGCCGCCATGCGGCCGCCCCGGGCCGCGGCCTCGCCGCCTCGCAGCCGTGCTCAGGCGCGCTCTGTGCTCCGCTCCGCAGGGCGACATGGGCTTCATCGTCTCGAAACCCCTGAGCGACAGCCTCAAGTCTCAGCAGGAGCTGATGCTCATGAACTCGCGGCTGCAGGTAAAGCTGCGGGGGCCTGACAGCCTTCCGCCCCCTGACGAAGGTGCAAAGAGGGTTGCTGCTCCCCAGTGTCCGTTTGCAACGAGAAAAAAAAAAAAAAAAAAAAAAACTCCCGTGCTCTGCTTACAAAATCTGTTTGACTTGCACATAAAGTTCGCGTGGAGAAAGTCAGAATCCACTTTCTCGGGAGTTTGCATTAACGTGTTAGAGGGGTATACAATACTTTATGCTGGCCAGCCCTCAGAAGGGTAGTTCTGTAAACTTACCCCGACCTACTCCCTGAAGCACTGCCAGGCAACACTCAAGGGTAAGGGCACACGTGTATGTTAAAATGAATGAGTAACAGCAGGGTTAATGAAGAATTATTGCTCCCAAGAGAAAAGAGGAGAAGGGGGAGGAAAAAAAAATTAAACTGGTTTCAACTTTTCCATGCTACAAAATTTCCAAGCAACCTCTCCTTATGATTGCTGATAACAGCAATCATTCAGTCATTTCACCTCAGGAACAAGCCACAACATGGCACTTCTTTGTTCATGTGACTGAGACTGAGTAGGATATAGGAGATCATTTATTTGCTCAGGGGAAATAATAAAAGAGCAACCAGGGAAAAGAAGAAAACTTTTACTGTTACGCTAAAATTCAGGAGTTTGTGCAGAATAGAATTTATGGTCTGGCTCTGTTTAGTTTTCTCATCTTTTGTCAGGCGTTTTCTGATCTGTAGACAACAATCTGAAGGGCTTAACTGGAATGTTAGATACGCTTTTAACTGAAAACCAAGAACTTTAGAATGTTTGACCTTACGGTAGATGAACCTCCCATTTCTTAATAGTGTATTTGCCAGTAGATGGCATTCTCTCATTTTCAGAGCTGCTGAAGTACCTGCAAGTACTAGGCTTCACATGACCACTTTTCAGATGAACTCGGGAGGCAGCGTTGGAAATCTTGTTAGTAAGAAGAAAACACAAGAATAATGACCAGCTGTCTAAAGAAAATAAGCTTCTTGCAAGATCTGGGAGCACACACTGTGCTGTGCTTTTTTTTTTTTTTTTTTTTTTTTTTCTCTCTGAAACACAAACAGAAGTTTTCTGTACAAACAATCTGTGTCTGTTTTTTTCACCATACAGATGCCCTTCTCACATCCCCAAAGTTTTTGGAAATCCAACTGAAGGGAGGGATTTCAGTTTGAAAGCATGATGATGCTTAAATTTAAGAGGAGACATGCTTCATGCTCTGCTTTTCTTCTGCTGTGCAGCATGAAACATCTTTCTGTTGAGAAACTATTGAGATAACAGTTTGGGTCCAGACTAGTTCTTTTGGGTTTCTGTAAGCTTTGGTTGGCAAACAAACAGCTCCATATTCCTTTTAGCCGCTAATGACCAAGAGCTGTTGTTTTGTGCTCCCCATTGCCCAGACTATTACCAGTAATCAACTTCGACAAAAATAAGTCCTTTCCAATTGCATATGTAGTCATACTTTAGGAAACCTCTCAATAGGATATTTATTTTTTGATATATTTCTTTCTAGAACTATATACTAGATCTGTACTGTCTTTGCAGACATACCTGCCGATTCAGAAAATCTGCACCTTAAAAAACAAAATAAAATGTGCAGTGCGGGCTGCATAGGATAAAGCAAGGAAGAAAGAAGACTTAGGGTCTCTATCAGGAGAGGGTGGAAAGAAAAAAGCTGTGCTTTCACTGTGGGAGAGCACAAAGAAGAAAAGAAAGTTGCCATTTATCTCTTGGCTCTGTGATGAAAATCTGTGATATTTCTGGAGTGCTCTGTTAAAAAATAGTTGGAGGAATAGAGATTGTAACTGGGAACACATGGAGCAGCTAAGTCATGCCTGGGTCAATGTAAAACAGCTTTAATTTAAAACATTAGATACTCTCACGTGGTGAAATACTAGGATTGGATGCATTTAACTCTCATCTTCTCTGAAATTTTTACACTTCTCAGTAGAGTATAGGTTTCCCCTCTGAGGGCTATAATACTTAAGACATGAGAGATTCAAAAAATAATAATTAGGATTAAATTTAAAAAAAAATCCCAAAACAACATCTAGGATTGGGATCTGTTGGAGATTTTCATAGATTCTGAAAATACCTCAATGTGTCTCATAATTCCTATTGCTGAGTGAATACAATACTGCTATTACTGCAAGTGATAGTGCTTGGAAATGATCTAGCAAGTCTTTGGGTTAATGTGAAGCAAAACCTGACATCACAAACACTGCTAGTTATTAATACAGGTGAGATCTGTGAACGCTTTTTCTATACATGCTGATCAGGAAGAATCATAAAGTTATTTTTTAGAACAGTATTTTTGTGCCTGAATTTCTTTCCTATGAATTTGCATATAAGAACAATAAGTTTTTATTTTTTAAAAAAAGCATTCTAGACATCTCTCCATTCAGAGGTGAGAATAATACGAAGCTGTTCTGTTACTGCCTTATCTACTCTGAAGATTTGAAGCTTAAAAGGAGACTGGCAAAAATACGAAAGCAAGTTAAATGATAGATGTTTACAAGTAGTTTTCCAAAACCCAAGCCTCGGTGTTGACCCAGCCTGGCTCTTGGTCTCTTTAGGGTCACTTTGATCTGTGCTGGACATCCAGGCTTACCTGATTCATTCAGAGTAAGAGAATGGCAAAGATGCTATAAAGTAGTATGCGTATTTCTTCCTTACAGTGAAAAGAATGACCTTGTAAATTTTATCTTAATGGTCTTTGGAAAAATAGTAAAAATTGCTGTTACGTTGAAGAACTTGCCAGTTGTTTGTATTGTGTCTTGGTGTGGCTCCAAAATGAAACACCCACTTTGTTTCTAGCAAAAACTGATTACAGTAGAAATTTGTTGAGGCTTCATTTTTATCATGAGCCTTTTCCTTAAAGTGTAGCTTTCAGAATACTCTCCAGACACCTTGCATATCAAATCTACAACTCATGGCCATGCTAACTGTTTTTAGCATGGTTGAGTGTGTAAGAGGAGGTACCTGATATTACATCATTTTTGCTTTCATGAGCTTTGAGTTCGGTTAATTCAGTTAAGAACAGATACCTAATTTTTTTTCCTTGCCATTTTTCAACAACCCAAATGTGTACTTTCAAAAAGCTATTTCAATAACTAAGAAAGCTATTTTAGATATACAAATCAACCTTTGTTGTACATTTTGAAACTGGGAAGTAAGAGTGCAACAATATTGTCATTGATCATTCCTCAGCATGGATTAGAACACTTTAAATATTTTTTTTCTGTAATATTTTGGGATTATGGTGTTCTGTGATCATTAGATATGTCTTTAAATGGTTTCCTGTCAAAACTAACATGCTTTGAAGCTTGCTAGAATCTTTGTTATGAGCAGACTTATGATTAGCGCATAATGTAAGTACACAGTATCTAGTCTTGAAACAATTTGTACTCTATACGTAATGATATTTTGAGTGATTGGAAGCAATTATGGTATACAGTAGAGACAAGCAGTTGAGGGAATTTTAAACTGAATTTATTACCGTTAGTGAACTTGGACTATGCAGAGCAAAGTTTACAATATTAACTTTCCACAACAGGAGAATATTTTCTGGGCTGATTTGTAATAGGCATTCTAAATGCAACTTCAGAGTCCTAATCATATGAATATTAAAAAAAAAAGACTAATCTGAAATTTTTGTCTGGCTTTTTCATGCAGAGGGATCTAAAGACCTTTCTATTTGGAATGAAACTCGATACTTTGTTACTTTTTTCCTTCCCTACAAAGAAAAGTTTAGTTTTTAGTTTGTAATTTTTGTAGTACTTTTATAATGCTTTTACCTTTCAAAAGTTTCTTTTCCATGTGTTATAAAAATTCAGCACAAACTGAGTCAATTCCAATGTTTCCTGTGTGGAGGAGGTGGACATTTTGTTTAGAATTGGTTTTTGTTTTGTTTTGTTTCGATTATATTAGGAGAGTCTTAAATGATACAAAGATACTGTGATGTGCCTGAGAATAGCTGTATTGGCAATTTTTTTCTGCCTTATGAAATACACTTTAAAATTCCTCATAGTATTTAAATCCTTGCTAACTGTTTTAAATTATATACTTACTCGGAAAAATATTCTCTACAAGGAATTGGTGGTATATCAAGTCCTTTCACTGCCTTGCCCTTGCTGTTCTTATGTATTTGCTTGCAGCAGCATTCTTAGTGAGGACTGCTTTGTAGTTCTGTCGTGGCAGTCTTTTTCTTTTTTAACATAAAAGGAATGAAATGCAAAAGCAGTGTCCAACTGATCTGTTCGTGGTACCTTTATGTATAACTGCCATACCTAAGGCAGAAAGCATTCTTCTGATACTAGCTAAAAATTGATATTTTCCCTGAGGTACTGCTTTGGGAAAACAGCGAAGAGTGATGAGGAGAAGGAGAAGCAATGATTTTGGTCAGGAAATGGAGGAGAAAATCTGTTGTATTCTGAACTGTCCCATAAAGTGAGGTATATGAGAGCAGATCGGCTGAAAAGGCATGAGTCATGTAGCTGGAGTTTGAGCTAAATGACAAAGAGTTGATGCAGAGCTAGATTTGCTATCCACACATAAGAAATAATCCAGAGATGTGATTATCAAGGGCGGTCTTGGTTGTGGAAGCCATGACATAATGTAGTGAAGATCATGTTCCTGGGGTTAGTGAGGAAAGAAAGCAGCATCGTACAGACCTCGGAGTTCAGGAAAGCAGGTTCTAACTTATTCAGGAAATGGAAAGAAGGCATCCCATAGCAGCTGTTGTTGAAGGAAAAAGAAGTTAGGAAAGGTGGCAGGTGTTTAAGGACACCCCCTCTAAGTGCACGGACACTTCATCCTGGTAGTCAGGAAAACAAGTACATGTGTCAGGAGCTGGCTGGGCTAAATGGTGTCTCAGAACCGAGCAATACAAAAAGGCAGAATATGGCAGTCTGAGGCAGAAGTGGCATACAAAATAGGAGTTTTATGCATGTTGGGGTGCTGTTAGGAGAGCCAAAGCTGATCTGGAGATGATACCTGCAAGGGACTCCATGGCAACTTTTAACAGCTTCTGCCACTTTGCTACCCCCAAGCAGGGAGTAGCTGAACAAGGAACAAGGAAAGTGCGGGTTCACTGCTGAGCACGGCAGGCGAGCTAGCGCTAGTAGACAAAGGCAAGGCCAAGTGTTTCCTCAGCTCCAGGCTTCATGACAGGGTCTTTGCAGCCTCTGTGCCCAGTGTCAGAGTTCAAGGAGTAGAACTACCAGTGGCAGATGAGAGTTGACTCAGGTAGTGATTTTTAACTTCTAATTAAAGTCAAAAAACAACTCACAAGCTAACTTTTACCAGACAATTGTTAGACTGTTTTGTGTGCAAATGATACTGACAGTTAACATCAGAAGGAAGGCAACTTGGAATTAAAACCTAAGAGAGCCCAGCATGTCAAGTTGCCCATCTCTGTGGCTTGCAGTATTTTCTTCTTTGTTTGGAGATGGGGATCTGGAACGATTTGAGTTTTTTTTCAAGAGGGGGGAGTTGTTTGTTTGTTTATTTGTTTATCTTTTTGGTTGAGTTTTGTTTCTTTTCAATGGGAGAATTCCTTATCAGACGAAAGGATATCGTTTTCTTTGCGGGGGGGAAAAAAAAAATGGTCATAAAATGACATGTTTTTTAAAAGCAGATGTGTGCTATGTTTTGGGTCCTATCAAGGAAAGAAATGGCTAATGTTAAAATGCCAGTTCATTTCATAAAAATAAAGAATCTTTATTTGCCTTGAAACTTTCATTGATACAAAAGGAAGAGAGTTGACACCTTCTGCTGCATTTAGTCCTTTATACTTTCTTTCCTTCCTGTTCCTAAGAAAACTGATTTTCTTTTTTGCGATGGTGTTTTTTCCATCTAGAGGTTTTCAACTTCATCAGTGAAAGATGACGCACCTCTCTTATGATAACTGAAAAATTAAATTTTTCTTGATGTGTTAGGTTTTTGAGTAAATATCTGTTTTTTTTTTAATTCTGTGCAAAGACAAAAGTTTGTCTTTTGACAGTTTGTTTTCCAGCTTTTACTGAGAATTGTTCTCAAGGATTTTTTTTTTTTTTGGTAAATTCTATTACAATTAAAAACATGGCTCCCTTTCTTACGTGTGAGGTGAAATGTAAGCACACTTTCCTTTCTCTACTACTATCCTTTTTCCTTTGGGTGGAAAATAGCTACATTTGTTTTCTATTGACAAGATACTAGTAGCGCTTATGGCATTTCAAATGCATTTGTCGTGAAGCATTAGAAAAATTGTTTTGCCCTCTAGGTGATCTGGGCTTAATTCAGGAAATAAATGTTCTCTGGTAACAATTCCATATCCTTATTAGTTTGCTTGCATCAAATGGAAGAGAACAAGATAAATGATATCTGTATTGAGGAAGATTAGAGCTATCTGTCTCACAAGAAGGGGGAAAAAAAGGACCTTTTGGCTGGTATTAGATGAGAGATTGTCTACTCTGCCTAATTATTATAAAAAGTAAGTGTACATTTTTCCAAAGAGCAAATCGTAATTACCATTTCTAAATACAAATACTTTAGCAAAGGATGCAAAGCAAACTGGTTGCTAAATGTGTGCAGTAATGAGTGACAAGTGTTAAGTAAATCTTTTCAGTGTTATCATAGAATCATTAAGGTTGGGAGGGACCTTTAGAGAGAAATCAGTCTTGCTAGTAATCTTTAGTCTGTTATTGAGGATAGAAATGCTTTTCAATTGCAATACATGTGGATGCATTGTATCAGTCAAAGATAGCATAAATCATAAAGTAATGTATCTTTCACTGAACTGTATGCAATGGGGATAAAATGGGAGAAACAGCAGGAAGAGTAGTAGCTGATCCAGTTATAAATGCCCGTCCTTTGTAAGTTGTGCTTTTCCTCCATCCATTCTTGCTGATTAGTTTACAGCACTTTAAATAATTACAGAATTCAGCCAAATTATTTGTCAAAAGCTTAATATTTTTGCATGATTTGAAGAAATACCTGCTTTGTAAAGACATTCTAGAAAACATACTGATTGTCTCTTTGGACAAATTTTGTGATCACCATACCCTACCTTAGAAGACAATGTAGACCTCCACATCAACACAGCTCTTGACCTAATTGCTTAAGTAGAAGATATATCTTGTCTACAGCTGCATGTGCAGTTAATCCATGTGGAAGGGTTAGCTTGTTGGGGGATTTAACTGATTTTAGAGGAAAAATACCATCTGAAACTGGTTCCCTTTAGCACTGTGATTTTTCCATAGATATCTTTCTTCTCAGTAGAGCAGACCTCCACTTCTAGCTTTGTACTTTTTAAATGCACTGGACTTGAGTCCCAGATCTGCTGATTATTTACTTGATTTTCTAAAATTGTTATTTCTCAAATACTCAGGTTAAAAAAATGAGAGCTCTGCTGAGCTGAATTCTTAAAATTCCAGGTTATAAAACAGAAAATAAAGGAATCTTTTTTATTTTTGAATCAAAAATACTGGTAAATATAATCATTTTGCAAGTGAGAATGCAAAATTGGTAGGAAGAAATATTCTACCTTGTTGTAATTATAATCTCTTTTCATAAACAGTATTATTTTATATCCATTTCTTCTGGTTTCCATTTTTCCTTGATGAGATTATAGGGTGATGGAACTAAAAACGGATTATTTAATTGCAAGTAGCATTTCTGAATAATTTGATATTATAGCAATAATGCTTTTTCTTATACTTCTTTATCTGTTTTATGCCTGCTGCATAAGCACCACTTTTTGGTATAACTGATTGTCCAAAAGAGTTTAGTTTGTCTGTATAACTCTTGCGTAAATCTCCTGACAATTCTGAACACTGGTACACTGTTAAGTTAAATTTTATCTTAATCTATAGACTAAAGTTCTGTAAATGCAGGTGGAAGACACCCTTCATCCCTCTGATGTATATTCTTGGCTGTATTGGCAAGAAGCAAAAGTACAGGTGCAGAAAATTTCCATTTTGTACCATAGTTCAGTGGATTGAGCTGTCTTAGAGTTTAAAGATTCAAAGAGATTTAGAAGCTTTTTATATTACTTTCTTTCTGCATGTAATTCTAGTCACTTATTGAGAACAGAAATAGCATTTATTTCAGTGCAGACTTATTCTGGTTTGTGGCTAATGTGTTGAGACCCTGATCTATATGATCACTCTTTTTTTTCTTGTAAATGTATTGCAATAGGTGAGATTGAAAACTCTAAAGATTGAGTTTGCTTTATAAGGAACATAGTTTCTTGCATTGCTACTAACCTTAATTGCTCTGTGTATTTTATTAAATGAAAAATGTTTGCATACAAGTTTGGAATTAGCTGCAGTATAAAACATTTAATGACGATTAATTTTAAGTCTTTGATGTGGAGGCCCGTTTCCTGACACTTCTGTGTGCTGTCCTAGAACCAAGTGAATACCATGTAATTGGTACAACTTACCATTTCTGTATTACACTGAAGTGATTTACAGTGCAGTTGTAAACATAATAGTACTTTCCTCCTTTCCTACACACATAGGCGTAAACTTCAATCCACTCATGAAATGCTTAGTGCATTGCTACCGCAAGAGGTTTCTTATAGTCTTGTAGGTATATTACCAACACACACTTCTGTGTGTGCTTTGTCCATGCACCTGTGACATAGCTGATTTTTTTATTAGTAATGTAAAGAATTCCAGCAGCTTCTCCAGATCTGTCTTGTTAAGTTTAGACTGCACATTTTAGAATATACCTCATGTCCTTGTTTAAGTTCCATCTGCTTGATAATTATTTTTAAGGTAGATTAAGTCCACTTCTATCAGAATACCAGACTTCCAGAATAGTTATCTCTTAATGATGGTGACACGAAATGCAACTCTCCAGCCTGTCTTTCCTACTCTTCTGAGGAAGTGGCATAAAGTTGTATCTGGGCCAGGAAAGCTACTACAAAGAGCTGCAAATGCGTATTTTAGCATGTTTTTTATTGTGTCTTCCTCTCTTCCGTTGTATCTTGACTAACAAGCAACATGTTAGTCAAATAGTATTTAGTATATGGGGCCTGAGGCATATTTCACTGTCTCTGCGTTCCACTTCTTTTGAGCCATAAACGCTTGTTTGGCATTTATTTTGATTTTGCACATCATCGTAATAAAAGAACAAAGTAGCATTTGTTCATTCCTATTGCATTTGTTGGTTTTTATGGTGTCTGAGCATGAAACACAAAAACAGAGAAAAAGAAAACAAGCAAAGAGTTTAAAATATTGGAAATTTCTACTCTGATTTCCAGTTGCTGATGTGATTTGTAATCCAGAGAGAATTGTTTATTTTTAACAAAGTTGTCAAAGTTGATTAAACTATTTGAGATGATAATTTTTCCCACTGGATTCTAATCAATGAAACGGTGGTATAAATGCTGTGTTCTCTGGTTTGACATCATTGTGACAGTCTGAAGAATAATCAATAGAAATGATAAGGTGGTTACCACTGACTAGTTCATTAACATTATCAGTTTCACAGTCACTGACCTTTCTTCCTCAGCCTCACTTCTCTTCATCTGTCGTGTTTCATTTTGTCAGATTGATTTCCTTTTACTATAAAGTTGGCATGTGTCAGACTTCAAATGCTAATCAACCCTCACAGTTTCACATACAGTGCTAAGAAACTGCTAACTATATTTAAAGAAAAATAGGAAAAGTTATTTCTAATTGGGTCCCTTTGAGTGTTATAAAATATCAGATGTTACTTGCTACTAGTATTTTTTTTTAATACTAAGCTTAAATTTGAAAATGACAGTCAGTGCTTAATACTAGTAGAGAACTTGGTGCTGTGATTTAAGAAACTGTTGTGGAATTAAACTAGGAAAAATTTGTAATGTAGCTTTTTTACATGATAATAATTACACTTGTTTTTGTGGTTTAAAGTATCTTCAGATTGTCAAAGAACTTAATCTATAGTTTGTATATTTGGATGTTTACCTGTGCACCTCCATAATGGCTTCTATTCACACTCTTGTTCCATGTGGAACATGGGTGAGAGAACTATGACATGTCTCTTCTTCCCTGGTAAGCCTGGGAAGACACTTTAACTATGTGAGGGACTTTAACTATAGGTTAAAGTAAGCTTAGTAATGCTTAATAAGGTGAGCTTAGAAAGGAAGATAATCCCTCCTGAAATGAAGTATATGCATGGGAGACTATGAATTTTAAAAGAAACTGAATTTATTTCCTGAGACATGTCACTTTGCTTATTTTATGATAGCTGATAATAGATATATGATATTATGTGTGATATCCAGATATTACATTGGTATGTGGCTGGTTTTCTCAGTAATCAGCTTTTCACTTCAGTGATTTTTTTTTTTTTCTAAATAAGCTACTACAGGCTGGGGACCGACCTTCTGGAGAGCAGCCCTGCAGAGGGACCTGGGCGTCATGGTGGACAAGTTGTCCATGAGGCAGCAGTGTGCCTTCATGGCCAAAAGGCCAGTGGGATCCTGGGGTACACTAAGAAGAGCGTCTCCAGCAGGTCAAGAGAGGGGATCCTGCCCCTCTACTCAGCCCTGGTGAGGCCACATCTGGTGTATTGTGTCCAGTTCTGGGCTTCAAAGTACAAGAGAGACGTGGAGCTGCTGGAGAGAGTCCAGCACAGGGCTACGAGGATGATCAGGGGCCTGGAACATCTGCCCTATGAGGAGAGGCTGAGGGAGCTGGGCCTGTTCAGCCTGGAGAAGAGAAGGCTGAGAGGGGACCTGATCAGTACCTCAAGAGATAAGGGATACTGATAAGTACCTCAAGGGAGGCAGTGAGGAGGATGGTGCTGACCTCTTTTCAGTGGTGGCCACCGATAGAACTAGAGGAAATGGACAGAAACTATAGCATCAAAAGTTCCACAGGATCTTAAGGAAAAAAATTCTTAACAGTGAGGGTGACAGAGCACTGTAACAAGTTCCCAAGGCAGTTTGTAGAGTCTCCTTCTCTGGAGATCTTCAAAACCTGCTTGGATACAGTCCTGTGCCACATGCTCTAGGTGACCCTGCGTGTGCAGGGGGATTGGACTCGATGACCTCTAGAGGTCCCTTCCAATCTGAAGCATTCTATGATTCATTCTATGATTCTGTGATACGGCATGTTGTCTATATTGTCTATCAAGTTCTGCATGTGAAGGTATTTTTTTCAGGGAAATTATAGTTTCATTATTTTTTGCTTCTAATTTATCATAAAAGAAGTCATCTTAGCAAAACCTTATTGTAGAGTAAATCCTAAGGCATCAGGATTTGGCCTTTTTCTTACAAGCTGCATGTTAATAGGCCAAGACTCTTCTCCACTCTTTGGTTACTGTGTGTAACTGGCATTTGCAATAGAACACACGTGAAAGAAAATAAAACACAATTGCTAAAAAATTAATGGCTAAAAATGAGATATTGACTAAAAACTGCTATCAAACATACTTGGTTTTGTATCTTTCATCTAATTCAAATTATCTGTCATGCTGAACTGTTGAGACTTTTCATATATAGATGTGCTATCAAATCCAGGCTTGTTTAAGATTAGTTAAGGTGATCTTATTGTAATGATTTGATCTTACGCTCTACAAATAACTTTGGCAATGTGTAATTGGAGTCTTAAGCTATCCTAGTCTTTGAAAACCACATGTTTTACAGACGCTTCATTCAGATCAATGTGTTAGATAAGTAAGCACAAAGATTTTGTGCCTTAATCTCCTAAGGAAAGATATACAAAAGAATTGCTTAGCTCTTCTTGTAGGCTTGTAAATTTGTAACTTAGATCTTCCAGAATTCATTTAGATGCTTATACTGTTTTGGTGTTGAGCACTGCTGATGAAACTTGTCTAAATGATCAGATACTGAGACACAGGGCAGGGAGGTGTCCTCTCTTAACTCTCTCTGTGGCTGCAAGTTGGGCATTCTGTGTTGCGCTAAGCACAGGTTTTTGGAGTCCGTGTTGGGAACACAATGGCAGCATCAACCTATTATTCAGTAGTTCCGTTACTAGAATGTTCTCAGAAAATAACATGGCAATTCTCTTTTTTTTTAAAAAAAAAGTTACTTGTAGATACACATAGAAGTAACCTTGAGCTTCTGAAATGTGATATGATGGGCTCCCATGTAGAAGGATTAATTTAAGTTTAGTTTGTGTCATGGGTTTTGCCTTTTTGTTTTTTCCTTTCAATACTTGGGACATACACACATATTTTAAATGCTTTAGCAGCCATATTAAGATTGAGTTACTTTTGTAGATTTAGACTTTTTTTTTTTTTTAACCTTTTGGGTGCTTTTTTATATTTGCTGTCTCTGCATATCAAACTGTCTGCTCTTTTCTTTTTCCAGAATTTTCCTTTTTCAAGGCCTTTATTTTACCAGCTTATCCTGGTTCCTCTTCTTCCCCATGTACTGAGGATACTACTGTCTATCTCGGAAGGATATAGTCCTTATCTGTCCTCAGGCAAACAAATGGCCCCTTAATACTTTTCACACATATGTGCAAACCACACACATAATCAAATTGAAGGGGAAAATAAAAGTCATTAAATTGGTATTACATATAATTATCTTGTCACATCGACGCTCAGCAATTTACCAGGCTTGAGGTACTGGGACCACAATGAGGCTAATTAACGTGTAGCATGCATGCTTACTTTAGAAATTCAAGTGCCTTGTAGGTGACAAATGAAATCTAATTATTTTGATATTTTATTAAGTGGTTTTTCAGCCACTACATAATTATTTCTTATTAAAAAAAAGTTTTATGAAAATTACGGACATCAGAAAACTAGATGCTGCTAGTGATATTTTTGTAAGAACAACAATTAAGGTAAGTTTTGAGGAAAGAGAAACAGATGAAACAGTATTGTGGGACTACTGTGAATGTTGTTTTTCCTACTGTGTGCAATTATATATAATTAGATCTGTCCTTTTTTTATTATGTTGTCTAAAAAATTAATTCTACTTATCTAGGTACTGAATGAGCTTGTAAGTAAGATAGCAAGATCAACATAGTCTGAAGAAATAATTAGTAATAATTTAACAGAAATTGTTCTGTTCGGCCTAAATCAGTAGTAATGGAGATGAATAAATGGGTGGAAACCATAAGTAATTACAAATCCTTTAAATTATTCCTGAATTAGAAAGCAGGAGAAAAGAGTAAAAGAGTAGATTTAATTATTTACTTCATAGTTGCATAACAAGAGAACTTTCCTAGTCTTCTCTTTGTTCTGTCTTTTCTAAAATACACTTTTTTTTTTTTTAAATGCAGCTGGTGTTCAGCTTCATGTACTTTCTGGGGCTTTTTATGCAACTCCACTTAGCTAAGATGAAGCTAAATATACCAAATCAAATACTCTGTTTTTTTTGCCTTTTTTTTTGACTTTTTTTTGCCTTTTTGCTTTTTTATTTTTTGCATTTTTTTTGCTTTTTTTTTTTTGCTTTTTGTTTGTTTGTTTGTTTGTTTTTGCTTTGTTTTTTTTTTCCAAACTGAATTACAAGCATCAGTGGAAGAAGCAGGCTTTGATCTGTATTAACTGCTATGCTGTGATTAAGAACTGTTTAGTTTTGGCACAGCATTATACAGCACTATAAGGAGGAAAGATACTTCCTGGTGTTTTGTATTGTAGAGAAGAACTGGTAAGAAATAATCAATTTTCCATTATTTAATGAATATGAGATGTGTTGAGATATATAGGCTGTGTAATAAGAAATCTGATACTGTACTTTTTTATTCTACTGCACCAAAGCAAATTCTACTTGGGTATATGAATGCATTGTCCTGATTATACTCCTTGAATTATTACTATTAATTTCCCATATAAAATTGAGATGTATTCCAGTATCTTTAAGATCTGTTATCTTGACAGACTGTTTGTAGTATTTGCCTGTATTTGTAGACTGTACTTATCTCCAACAGTTATTAGCTTTATGATGAATCATCAAGGAGAAAAGAAACCCTCAAAGGGCAAAAAAAAGTTAAGGATAACTCTAAAGATAGTATCCAAATTACAATTAAATAGAATAAAGTGGAAAGTGTTCTGTACAGCTGGGTGCTGCTCTAAGGATCAACATGGAAATGCAAGGATAAGAAAATTTTAAGCTGTGAAGTGCTGTTGAAACTTGGAGTTCTCAAAACCTATCACTGGTATTTTGGTTTTCCTTGCTTAACAGAAGCAGCATAAGATTGTATAATCAAGCAGTTTTCAATGACCTCACACTCTTTTGGTATAAAATGTTCATCATTAATACAATTTATTACTGTCTAAGACCATTCTCAGTCATAACTTATGAATGATTGAAGTAAAAGGACAAAAAGGAAACTTTTCTTATTATTCTCGGTTAATAGACCAGTGTAAAGTTGTTTCAGACTTCAAAATAAATGGATGAGTTAATTTTGCGTAATGTTTCTTCCTTTTCTAGCTGGAAAGACAATTAGTGATGCAAAATCAGATGAGAGAGAGACAAGCAGCCATGCAGATTGCTTGGACACGGGAATTTCTGAAATACTTCGGGGCTTTTTTTGGACTTGCTACTATTGGTTTAACAGCAGGGTATGAAATTTATTTCCTAAGAAAATATTTAAATAGGTACATTACAAATATATTTCTATAGTTTTGGCTCATCCTCTTGCATTTTATCAGGTAGTTATTTTTATCCGGTAATTTCTCAGAGGGTGCTCCAATGACAAAATGACTCAGTTCATTTCTGTCTAATTCTGGATGTGTTTGGGGTATGTTTGTACTTTTATAAAAGCAGAGATGTGAGATGGCAATAAAATAATTTAGCTGAAATGCCAAAAATTCAGCATAAAGCAAAAGTTCTGAGGTTCTGTGTGAAACTAGAGGGATTATTTTAAAACCATACTACCTTCCTGTCTGTGTTATGATTTAATAAACTTCATTAACTAAAAATCCTCTGTCACACTTTTTCTTCTGTCATGCATTTTTTTTAAATGTGTCACTGAACAGGCAGATATATTCTGACATCTGTTTGCCTGCAATTTGAAAACTCATAAATTTTTGTTAAGAAAAAAATATGACTAATAAAATTGAATGGAATGAGCAGGAACTTTTCTTATAGGACTTCTGGTTGGTTTAAGTAATCTGGTTTGCTTGTGCTATAAAGTGATTAGAGGGAATGTTGAAGAGAAAAATAAGTGGAGATTAAATGCACCGTAGACATTATGCGTTCTCTGTGCACTGGGATGCATTTGTGATTACTTGTAATAATCTGATTGCTGCATGCTGCATGTGGCTATAATCTTGATTACAGTTCAGCATGGTTATGTTCTTGTGAATATGCATGCTATGCTAGCTAGACAAACCTGTTTCTTGTTAAGTACATTAACAACTCACATGAAGTATTTCATTTCATTCCCTTGTCTGATAGTAGATTGAGATTATCTGCCCAGAAACAAATTCAGTGCTTCTGAAGAAATTAAGAGTTGTGTGACTCTGATTAAAGAGGGCAGAAGGATATACAAGTCATAGAAAAATCAAGGTCACCTTGCACTGAGAGTACTGACATCTGAATGTCCTAAATAATCTTATTTTTTCTTGTTCTTTTCTTAAAAACAGAGCAATAAAAAGGAAGAACCCAGCAGTTCTACTGCCAGTAGTTCCCTTAAGTTTTATATTTGCCTATCAGTATGATATGGGCTATGGGACAATGTTGCAAAGGATGAAAGGTAAGTATATAGAATTCTGTCTGTTTCACACATAAATCCAAGGTTAATATACGAGACAATCTCACATCCTTTTAGAATGCTTGAGAGAGATTCTGCATCAGCTTCTTTTTTTTTTAAGCCCACTCCTACATTTTTTTCCTTTTTGTTACAGTCAGCTTTTTTCCCCAGTTAAGAAAGATTTCTGCTCTCTTAATTTTTTAGAATTCACATTATAAATACAGCTGAAATAAGCACAGGCTCTTTCACATGCTGCTGTTTTGGCAGGGGGTGAGGATGATGAGAGCAGCTGAAGGGATACAGAGCAGGAATCATGCCATTTACATGGCTGCCAGGGTCCTCAGCTGATCATCTTGCCAGGATGCGGGTAGATGAGGAAGGTGAGTCCCAGAAAGTGGGATCTTGCCTTATAATTGCCAACAGAAGATCTCTTTAAGTGATCAGTGTTGAGAACTGTGGAAAATCTGACACCTTCATGTGCATTCATTCTTATTCATAGTGAAGGAGACACACTTAAAGCTCACCTAAAGTCTCCTGATTGGAAAAAAAAAAAGCATGACATCATCTTCTTAAATCTTTAGTTAAGAGGGTTGACTTTGCAGTCTGTTACTAAACAAAATACAAAACATACTGAAACTAAAATTTTGTTTCAGCTCTTTGATTTAGGCTGAAGTTTTACAAACTAGATTTTATAACTGTGTGCACTTTGAGAATAATGGCAGACAATTGGGACAAACTTTGGGATACTTCTCTCATAAATGGGCTCAAAAAATCACCAGCATATATCTGTGAGCATTCATGAACACTCCTAAGCCCTACTGAGTACTTCTCCTTGAGTTTTTAATATGAAGACACAGCCAAATACAGGTACAAAGACTCAGGGACTCATGGGAATTAATTTTAAAAGAGATGAACACAATCAAGGTAGAAGTAAAACTTGGAATTTCTGGTGAGTTTTGTGGTGGTTTTTTGTTTGTTTGTTTGTTTTTTAATGAGGTAGTTTTTGTTACAGAATTTTTTAAAAGTAGACATAAGATAGTTCAGACCCCATGATAAATATATGGAATGCTGTTTAATGGACTTTAGGAGAACAATGTGGTCCTGTATAGCTTGACAATGAGTAATGTGATGCCTGAATTTGGAAAGCTATATGGGAAGGTGATCTTTATAGTTCAGATCCACTTGAACAGCTCCAGCAATATACAAGGCTTGTTATGAAAAGGTATGGAGCCAAACTAATGACAGTATATAAAGGAAAAGCAAGCCAAGCTGTTATTTTTTTCCATGGAAAATAAGTTTCCTTTTCAAAAGGGAATGTAGTAGATCTACTCTGTACTCACGAAAACATATAATGTGATATTGCGTGAATTTTAAGGTGGCATGAAGGACATGGGGATTAGTGGAAGGGTAATAAGCAGAAAGAGATGTCAGAGGGTTGTACCTAAATGGGAAGTTTAGCAGGCTTATTAATGATTTTTTTTTCCCAAGATTTGGCCTGAATCAGTTGGTTTTGTATTTGAGATTATGAATATATTATACAAATAAAATTTGAGGACAAAATTGATTGGTATCATCAGCAGATAAGGAATAAAATGTAGTAAAAGAACTGATGAACTAAAGAACTGGGATAATAAGGTAGGATGCAATGCAAAATGCAAAAAAAAAAAATTAAGAACAGCAAAAAGATAGAGACTAATAAGGTTTTCTACCATCAGAACTCACCATCTGGAAATAACAGGAAAAGAGAGAAGCCCAGGTACATTAGCTGATTACAGAATGAGTGTCATCCAGTACTGTGATGAAATCAGAAAAGAGACAAGTGAAATCCGAGGTCATCAGGTGAGGATTTCTAGGAAAGATAGAAAAGTGCCAGTTGAGAAAAACAGAAAACTCTTGGAGTTTTAGATAATTTGAACTAGTTCTGTGTTAGAAACCTAAAATAACTGAAGAACTAGCAGAAAATTCTGGGCTTGCTTTATGAAAGCTAAAAGGTCAGCTTGTTTAGCCTTCTAAAAAGACAACATGGATTTGGGCCTCCGTATCCTACTTATAACATAGGAAAATAACAACATACGGCAAGGAAAATAAGGAAGTTTATTACACTAAGTGCTTAATATCAGCACTAGAATAATTGGGAATGAACTAATTTGAGTAAGTCTAGATTGGAAATCTGCAGAAAGTTTATGATCACGTGGAAGTGAGGTTTGGGGTACATTTTTATTTTAAGATAAATATTAACTAGTCGAAGAGAAGAATTTTTGAGACAACTAACCTACTCTGGCAATCCTTGTTTTCATTACTTGGTTGATCTGTGTCCACTCCTATGCTCTGTTGTCAGCCACTCCTCTACTTGCTTGTCTGTTCCATTTTGTAATGATGAAGCTATAGACCATCCTTTGAGGCTGAAGAAAGACATATGGGAGGAAAGAGGCCAATCACAGTCTCTCTTCACAGTCCTTTCTCCAAGGCTGTCTTTGCATCTGAGCCACCTTGCTCAAAACGTTCTGTCACTCTTCATTCTGGAAGCAGTCTATAACTCTACAAAGTTGCTCCATTTCTGTTTCAACAATTTGTCTCTGATCTTGCCCAGATTAAACTTTTGTCTCCAGTCTACTTGTACAGTATTTTCTCATATTGTTCTCTCATATGAAATATGAGAGAATATGAGGGATTCAGCTTTTCTGAATAGCTGAGGCACTAAGAATGACAAATTCTCCAGTGCTAGTAACTTCTAGTCCTGGAGCTACTGTCTTGTTCTGGGACTTCCTGTTAAGCTTGTCTTCCGGTTCCAGGTATGCATTGCTGACCCTTTCTGAACACACAATAAGCAGTTTCCAAATGCACAGAACTTCTCAGCTAAGCAGTAAAACTGGCTTCCTGTTCCAAGATTGAGAGAGACAGCCTCAGGTGGCTGGAGAAACTGTTCTGCGGGTGTATTGGAGGAGCACAGAGATTTGGCTGCCTCTATAGCATCTTTCTGTCACAGAAAATGTCTTGCCGTCCCATAATCTGATGTCCTATGTAACTGCATAACATTGTGGCATTATCAGTAACTGGGTCTCCAAGCAGTGCTGTGCTGTGGGTTATCACTGATGTTTACTATGTACTGCAGCTGGAGATGGCAGCATTCAGATATGCTTCAAAGAATGATTATAGTCTTGCTGCGTGACAGTATTCAGGCAGATTTATTGCACATGAACAGCATGTCAGCCCTTTTGCCCTAGTTATCATTAAAACTGGAACTGAGGCTTAGGTACCTGGGGCCTTTGTTGACCTAGCACCAAATGCCATGAGCCCAAAACGCCACACTCTTTGCCTAATCTTTATCCTGTATTCTGTCAACAATCCAACCACCACCACAACTTATACAATACATTCAGGCTGTATCTCTGTTTTGTGGATAATTTGTCCTCGTTGTTTTCATTCCAGCCTTATCTGGATCATTTTGCACCATATAACTTTTTTCCTGCCATGCTGTAAATACTGCATGTTTGTAACAGTGTCTTTGCAAGCCTTTGTGTAAGCTTCAGGTCTCTTGCTGTCCCATTTTTTTTCCCTGTAGCCTAATATCTTTCAGCCTAGGGCTGAAACACGAAGAAAAGTTGGGAAAAACTATGGCATATATAGGATGATAGTGTATATAGGGAATTTACTTGTTAAGGTTTATGTATTCTTCAATGTGTGGTTGTGATCAACTCTTTTCCTAGACTTTCCTAATTGGTCACATATTTTATGGGACAGGTATGAACTTCATCCTGATGCAAAGGCCTTGCTCTGGTAACCTCTGGCTGCCATTTCAACACATTTCTGTAATACACTCCTAAGAGAAATATAACTCGATGTAGCTTGTAAGAAAAAGAGTCTTACAGAAATAGAAACAACAACAATATTGGTTTGGCTGAAATATTGCTCAACCTGAATTCATTGGACAAGATATCTGTTTCAGACCAAACAGTTTTGCATGCAGTTACACCACAGGTCCAATATCTCTTAAAGACAAACTTAGTACCAGATGACATCAGCCTGCTTGTAAAATACATATCTGTGACCTACTATTTAGTTATTCTCACCCTCAAATAAAAATAGTTAAAATTTAATTTCTTTAATTCTTTTTCGTATGCTTTCTCACAATAATTTTTAGGTGAAGCAGAGAACATACTGGAGACACAGAGTACTTTGCTAGAACTGCCAAAAGGACCGCTTACTTATGAAGACCTAGAAAAAGTCAGAAGAGCTCAGAACAAGATCTATGTAGAAAAATAGGAAATGGTAACTACAAAATAGTAAATCATAGTTATAGTTGGCATGAGCCTAACTGTAATCATTATAATCATGTGGGGATTTTTGGTTTTGTTTTTGGGACTACAATGAATTGCAAGTTTTGAGGAAATTCAGTGCTTTTATAAAATGAAAGACGAGTCTTTTTTTAAAAAGCAGCAATTTCTAAAGTAATTTTTTTCTCGATGTCTCTTGAAATTATCCATGCTGTAAATTGTTTGTTTATAGAAAGAAACACTGAATTTCCACTGTCTAATAAAAGACTGAAAATAACCTTCAACTGTAGCGAAAGTATATGAAACTGAGATGCAAACTTACTGTAATCAGTAAAAGTAAGTTAATTGCCAGTTACGAATTTGTACAAATCTGACCATGATATTAAAAAATGTGCATCCACAGCGCAATTGGAAGTCATGAATAGAAAACTTCTTTGAAAAACAAGACATTTCTAGTTGCTGTTCTTTTGGCAGGAAACTGACTGTCTCTGCTTCAAATTCTGGAATAAACAGCTTTTATCAAGGAAGTTCAGAAATAAATACGTCACTTGCTAACTGTGTGTTTTACTCTTAGAGAAAAAAATGTATTAAATTTGAAGGAGAGATAATTTTCCAAAAAGAGAAAACAAATTATGTAGCTATTTCCTGAACCTTTTTATGCTTGTTTGACATGCTAAAACTCAGGATAATTTGTTTACACAAAATCAGAGTTTCACCACTAAGATGAATATTAACTTCGACCAGCAGCAGGCAAAATCATTAATGTATGTTTTGTAATGGTTAGATCCAAGGAGCCTTACAAGTACTGGAAAACTGAGGGGTTATTTGCATGCCTTTAATGCATCATGGTATATACTGAGAATGTAATTTTAGTATAGTTTAATGTTCTGACACTGAATTTTGGCAAAAAAGTGCATCTTTTTCTATTGGAAGATGTTTTTAAAAACATCATGTGTTTTGGGTGGAAACACATCAAGAGTTAATCTGTCAGGTAAAAAAATAATGTCTGAAAAAGTACTAGTATTGAATTAAACCTAAATCTTTCGCGAATGCCCTTTTAAGCTGTCATTTTTGTACTAACAATTTGTTGAGCTGAAGATAATGTCAGCTTATGAGAAAATGATGTATTTTTGAACACATTCACTAAAATAGGGTATTGTTTCAGTAAGACAGATACCTGTATCATATAATAAATGCTACTGAGGGTGTATCACAGAATGGTAAAATAACAGTACCATTTCCGTACCTTAGATCAGTCTCTGGAAGTGCACTCACTTCTGCGTTCGAGCACTTTTGCAGCAGTTTCTGTGCGGCTTTTCTTCTGTATGCTAAGGATATGTGCTGTACCAGACCGCAGAAGTGATGCGCTTTAATGTGCAGAATGATAAAGTAGGCTAAAATAGCCTGTTCAGCTATAGTAACTTGGCCTAGACTTTTAGGATTTACTTACAAAATGCAACCTAAGCCCATGTCATGGTTGCTGCCTGTTCTGTAGCCTCATGCCCCGCCACAAAAGCACCAGCCCTGACTTGCTGCTCTCTTTCCTTCTGTGTCTGAGATTTATGTGTTCCTATGCCCTCCTTTTGTCTGGCATAACCGATCCTCTCCTTTCCAACAAGTTTTGGAGTGGGTCTTCCTTTAACTTTGAAGATTATTGTTATATTGGTATTGATGCTCTTCCTTCCAACAAAGAAAAATCAATTACACCAGCATGTTGGGAAGTATGGCGATGTCTTCGCCTGTGCCTTTAAATCTACCTTTTAACACTGTGAAATAAGTTTTTACAGGGAGAGCAGTTTTAATAGTTAGTCTACACTTTTGGTTAAGGTCTTAGAAAATCAGAAAAGTAAAATCTAGTATCTGTATTTTTGTAACTGTTGCCTTACTGTGGAGTTTGATGAAAGGGTAGCACAAGAGGAGCGAAGCAGGCTAAGCAAAGTAATGACCCGGGTAACAATTTGTAGGGGATAGTAGGGAAATGATCATTTCATTCTAGCTCGATCTGAATTTTTCCCTCAAAGTTAGACTTAAGATCAATAGTGTTAAGCAAGCTACTGTATAAAAATAGTAAGGGAGGTAACTTTAGCTGGATGTTTGCAAAAGAGCATTAGTGAAAGTTAACTAATTTGTATTGTAAGCGAAAAACAGCGTGCTCTGAAAAGGACAGTCCAGTGCCAGATCCAGATCCAGATTTAAACAGACTAAACAGAACATGCCAAAAATTATCAATAATTTAATGGTTATTAAATTCTCTGGTTTACTTTCTGTTCTTAGCTTTGTTTTTTTTTTTCTCTGGATAAATAAACACTTTACTTTGAAGATGCTCATTCTGTGTTACTGTGTATTTGTTCTCCAGCCAGCAACTGAGGTGAAACACGTGCACGTGCACTTCACATTCAGATCTCTCACAGACACCTGTTGCAGGGAGGCTTAGCTATATAGTTATCTTCAGAGCACCATGAAAGTACGAAAGCTTGCCTTTGGTGGCAGGATTTACTTCAGGAAAATAAAGATGCTTACAGCAGAAGCTGCCCATAATCATGGTACAAGGTGCATTCATGGAAGTAAAACTTATAAAACTTTCCTGCTCTCTTCGGTTATTGGCATTCAACTGGATTCAGCTGCAAGACTTTCTTAGCAAAGAAAAAGAAATGAGGAAAAGAGAAAGCACCTATGAGGTGCTTACCTGAATTCTGTTTGGTGGTTTGTTGTTGTTTGTTTTTGTTTTTGTTTTTGTTTGTTTCCCAACAATGAAACAATGTGGGTTTTTTTGGTTCAGTTTGGTCCCCTTCCATCCTTAAATATTTGTTTTTTTCTACCTCACGTATTTACGATAGTGAACGTTTGTTTGGACAACCATATTTCACACAACAACTAGGCAGGTGAACTTTTTGTCACTTTTTAAAAGTGGAGGTGGCTATCACTTATGAAGTGGATAGTAGACAGTTTATTATTAACTGTTTAATCAGTCTTTTAATTTATTGTAAGTTCAGCTTTCCTTATCTTTGACTGTTAGCCTTGTTAAAGGTGAATTGCACCTTTCTACAGCTACTATCATTTCGTGACAAAACCCTACATAGGTAGCTGGTAACTCTGATACTTTGTCACCAATCGCATGCATGCAGTGTTATTTCACAGTATTCCACATATCTGCAAAATCTCCACTGCAAAGCAAGCCCCCTTTAAAATGTACACAAGCAGCTTTCAAAAATAGTGTATTTTTTGCAGCAGTGAACTCCATGAACTTGAAATGAGATCTCTGAATGAAGATAACTTAACCATTTATGTCCCATATCTGCTCTCGTTTGGATGATATTAAACCTTTTCATTTGGTCAAGTTGTTATTAAAGGATATGTTTTTCTGTTAACTACCTGTTTTTGTGAAACAGTCTCTCCCTGATATAAAACATGATTGCTACAGGTCAGCAAATTCAAAGTTAGAGGAGGGAGAAAAGTTAGTAGAGAGAAATGCTAGTAGAGGAGTTGTATGTACCATATTTTAGAAAACAAAAAATAAAAACAGTTGCATTGGGACAATACATTAAATGTACCCATATTCCAAAATCCTAGAGATTGTAAGTGGAATATCATTTCTTTGCTTGCTACTGTCATTCTTGATAACAGAATAATTTTAGTAAGAATATAATTACTTCAGAATGGTTGAGCTGCTACACAGATATTTAAGTTATTTATATTCTTCTGCATCTACTGTCTTGAATACGAGCCAGGTTTTCAGGCTCTGATTAGCCAACTTAGCCTCTGATTTCATTTAAGTTCATGGCAAATTAATGAAAGATTGCTAGTAAAGCTATTCTGTATAAAGTCCTGTATGATTCAAAGCTGCATGACTTATTTAGTAAGTTTCTCTATTCAAGTCACAATAAATCTGGTCAAAAGCCTTTATCAGAAAGGCAATGTTATTAAAATGTGACTGGAAGCAGAATACTGAGCAATGCGCTGTACTAGTGAAATGTCAGTGCCAGGTCAATGAGATATGATCCCTAATAAAACTCATTAACTCGCTGATGGCTGTAGTAGCCCTTTATCGCAGTGAGGAAGCTCTGTGGCCTTTTCCCATGCGCACGAAGGGCGAGGAAGCGGGGTGCAGCGGAGCTGGCCCGAGGAGCTGCTGGAGATGCGTCCTCCGGAGCTTCTGCTGCCTCACGCCAGCAGGCACGGGACGGGCACGGGAAGCACTGTGTTTGTCCTCCCGTACTCCTTGGGAGCAGAGGCCATGGAAATTGGCTCAAACTCTTTTCCCCAGTCTCTCGAGTATCTGTAATCGGAGGTTGCATGCTGCAGATGGCTGCAAAACCACGGTTCGTGCTGAAGAAGCCAGGGGAGGCCACCGTGCACACATAGGTATCACAGTAGCTGGCTTTCCAGTTACATTTGAAGTGAAAACTTAGGGAGCTCTCACTACCAGGTTGACCACTACAGATTGGTTGTCTACAGGCAAGTCTTGAATTTGCCTGGGAAATACATATCCTAGATATTCCTGCTGTTAGAGACTGGATCCAGTATTGGCTATGGGCCTTGGAATACAGTACAGGATAAACAAGATGACGTTACAAGCAGCACCCTAGGTCAGCAGGACAGCCGCCGCCTGGCTCGGCTCCTTATTGCCTTGGAGTTTGTTAGTGCTCCTGCACATGGACCCAGTTTGCTACTCATTAACTGAAAACACCTCCCTTGCCCATAGCCCATGACTAAGCTCATCTGGTAGGGTCGGCATTTTTCAGGAAAAGTCCAAAACATCCGTGGGACTGAGCTTTTGCTCACTTAAAAAATGCAAGCTGTGAGTACCGCTGCCCAGCGTGGGTGGAAGAGAAGTGCAGTAAAGACCTTAACTTAGAGAGGCACCAAGCTAGGTTTTGAGGAATTTCTAATTGATGGCCTCTAGTTTTGAGGGCTGTGTGTGAGCACCAGCAGGATGACAGTTTGTGTCTGGTAACACAGGCAGTTTTGCTGTGCAGGAACATTGGAGACCGGATGGACAGCCAAGCCAGGGTATGAGCAACTCCAGCTTACTCGCTACTCCAGGCCCTAGTGAGCCCATCCTGGACGCAGCTCAGTGTGGAACATGGAAATCCTCCCTGAGGAGGTGTGCGGATCCACATCTTCCACCGCCTGTGTGTGTGTGTCACACACTTGTGCACGCCAGGCTGTGATGGTGTGTTTTCTTCGTGCTTTCCTTATGGATTAAGTCTTTAAGGTATTTTTATATACGTGTATATGTAGG
>JAUBNY010000185.1:6033880-6088895 GCA_032275445.1 Crypturellus soui
CCCGCTGGAAGCGCCTCTCGCTGCGCGGCCTCGAGCCGCCGCCCGCGCGCGGTGAGTAGCGGCCGCGGCCGCGGGTGGCGCGGGGCTGCCGCGCCCGCCGCGGGCTTCGGGACGAGCTCGGGAGCTGCCGCTGAGAGCAACTCGCGTTGCCCTGGCTGCCCGCGGCGGCGTGGAGGGGAGCTGCAGCCCAGCGCAGGGCTAACCGTTACTCTCTGCGTTCACTTAATTGAAGGCGCTGTCCCTCCCTAACGGAGCTGAAATGAGCAGCGCCACTTGCTTTATAGCAGTAAACACAAGGGAAGCGGTGGGTGCGGCTGGGGCTAGAGCTCCCTTTTGGCAGCGCCGGGGTCAAGGGAGCCCAGCGGGTTCCCGGGTAGATCCCGCAGACTTGGGGGAATGGGTGCGAAGCAGCTGCTGGAAACTGCTGTTGGGGAACGCAGTGTGTAAGAGGTAGTCTGCATAAAACCGCTCGGTTTAGTTCAAGGTTTGGTCCTTTTACCTCCCTTTGTTCTTCAGGTGGCTCTAGTTTGTAGGGTTGGATGGGAAGGAAAGGCTCCGCGCTGGTTGGTAAGTCACGGGGCAAAACTTTGGCGTTCAGAGCCCTTACGACAAAACTTTACTTTGATGGAGCAGTGGTTATTCCACGCGCTGATGCGTCCAAACCAGCAAGGCTGCCGCTGCGGGGGGACGTCTCCACCCCGGGCGCCGTTCTGGCAGGGTGTTTCCATGTCCAGCCTG
This sequence comes from Crypturellus soui, assembly GCA_032275445.1. Lineage (NCBI taxonomy): Eukaryota > Metazoa > Chordata > Aves > Tinamiformes > Tinamidae > Crypturellus > Crypturellus soui. The sequence continues at coordinate 6,034,619 of JAUBNY010000185.1, forward strand.
ACCCTCCCTGCCACCTAAGCAGTGAAGACTGTAAAGCCTAAAGATTCCCCTAGAAGTAAGGTGTAAGTGAACCATGGAAGAGAGACTCTGCAGTATTGACTTTTTTTTTTTTTTTTTTTTTGCATAAGAGTGATTTGATTTGCACAATGGATGTGTTTTGTTTCTGCTTCTAGAGCTCCTTATGTTTTAACTTTGTTTTTCTTTTTAAACAGATTTTGTTGAAACGGCAAGTAACAAATTACTGGGAAACCTAAAGCAGCAGTCGGTTCTGGACCCCGACCTGGAGCAGCTGCAGAGAAGCAGCCCCCTGCTCGGATGGGAGACATTCAAGGACTTCTATAGCTTGAGTGACTATAATGAGTACGTGCCCGTGTCGGACGACTTCAAGGAACTTCTTCGCCAGGTAGAAGAAGCTCTTCAGAGGGGCAGGGGAGGAACCGGAGTCGCAGACCCCACGGGATCAAACAGTTTCCCCTGGGCCAAGTATCCCAGAAGAAAACGGGAACCTCTGGGCTTGGCAGGAACGTGTTGCAAATGGGGCTGTACAAAAGCTGAAATTAGTGCTATATGCAGGGTGTAAAAAAAAATCTCTCTGTGCTTATTTTAGATGCATGGAATCAGTGTTAGTGGCAGTGCTACTTGCTACAGTACTGTGTGGAGAAAGAAAACTCTCACTGTACTTTATTTATTTTGTCTGTACGCACCAGGAAATGCTGCTGTTTTTCTTTGAAAAAAGAAAAAAAAATATATAATTCTTTGGTTGCAGTAATTTTTGATCTATATTTTTTATTAAACCTTTACAATTCCTTTTAATGGCTAGTCTTTAAACTTACAATAGAACTCTAATGCCATATCTTTGTAACACTTACTTGAAGTTCAGTGTTTCATTAAAGAGTAATTACACTAAATGTTTTAGAACGGTCCTTTCTGCCCTCAGAAGGAACAGCCCGTGATGTTCCTGTTCTTGGTAGAGCTGTACAAAAAAGGTATTCTGCCTCTTGAAACCTCTGCGAACTCTGACTTGGCTTGTTGATTATTTTGATACTATTTTTCCATTTCCTTGCCATTGAGGAGTTGCTTTATGCTATACCATTGTTCCAAGGACCTCACCACTATACAATACTTGCAGCCTGAATATTGCTTACTACTCACAGATGGCCTTAAATGGTATTTCTGTTACACTCCAGGTATTTCTGGTTTATCTGACTTGCCCCTTTTTGCCATTACTGCATAGATTGGTTGCTGGATAAGCTTTAAAACACTGTTATCCTGCAGACATCTTTCCCATGTGTTTCTATATGGTGCTAAGAATACTTAAGATACCGCATTTGTAAATTTCTATTTAAATCTTTGTAGCTTCTAGGTTTTCTGGCTTCCCTCTGACTGCCCCTCTCAGCAGTAACAAGGTGTTTTTCCAGCTGTGCTGCTGATGGCTTGGAGCTTGTCTTTTTCCTGGTGGTAACTGGTACCATAATTTGAGTGTTGTAGAAGTAACTGCATATCCATTAAGCTGTCCCTAAACAGCAGAACTTGCTTCAGTTGACCAAGTAACAAACTTCACAGCTTGAACTACGCAGCTCGGGGCTGACGGTGCTTCGTTCTTCAAATTGCTTTTTGAAAAATGTTCTTTGACCAAACCAGTACTTAATGAGATTGTTACATCCCTCCCCTATCCCAGATATTAGTATGATTCCAGCACTTAGCGAGCATCTATCTGCCTCTTAGGAGGTGCAGGTTTTACTCAGTAGAGGCTGGGAGGACTGTTCATTCTGTTCGGGATTTGAACAGTACTGAAAAGGGTGTCTCTTCAGCCTTTGCATTTGAATTCTAGTGATTTTTGTAAAAGCAATATTTAGCAAGAAATAAGTTCACTGGATGATCTCTAGAGGTCCCGTCCAACCTCAACCATCCTGTGATTCCGTGGTTCCTCCCATCCTTTATCGCAGTGAATGAGAGATGCCCCCACTCCCACTCTTTCTATTTTTTATTTTTCTTAGTCTGTGTAGAAACAGTGGCTGTGAAGTTGCAGGTTCTTTTTTTTTTTTTTTTTTTTGCAACTGTCTCTGTGAGCTTCTGTAGCTGTCTGCTTTCTCAAACTCTGCTTCCAGCTGCTCCATGACACAGCCTTGGTTTTGGAGCCTAGTAGTCTAGGTGGGGGCTGTGCTGTTTGTTGTTGCTTTGCTTTTTTGTTCTTTTTGTTTGTTTGGGTTCTTGTTTTGCTTTGACAGTTAAGGCCGCTTACAAGAGACTAGACTAAATGCCACAAGGACCCTCTGAGAAAAGATACTGGAGTAAGGCAGGGGAATGCTCAGTGCAGTTCAGCCCGCAGCTTTGCTCGTCTCACAAGAAAGCTTCCAGCTAAACTTTTGGAGGAGGTGACGGTGCGGAGCTGGGAGCGCTGCGTGCTGGGAGCGCTGCGCACTCAGCTCTCTCCCTCCGCTGCCTCCGTGCGCCGCTCTGGGCAGATTTCCCTCCTCCTCATGCTGAGCCGCAGATCAAGGCTGCGGGCCTAAACCATGAGCTGAAAAACGACGGTTTAACTTTCTAAGGTAGCAGTAACCCAGCAGCAAGGCTATAAATGGTGTAGGAGGAAACCAGCATTCAAGCGGATCTGCTTCAACTGAGACAAAATTAACGGCGAAACCACCGTGTTTATCTGGCACGTGAGTCAAGGTAGGTCAGTGCGTGTGACCTGGAGGAAGGGTGAAATTCACTGTTTTGTGTGGTTCCTTCATAGCCCTCCTTCAAAGCCTTCAGAGAGGCTTTGGTGAAGCAGCCATGGCAAAGACCAAATAAATTAGAGTGAAATTCAATCTCTATCTTACAGCATGAAATATTTGACTGTTCACTAGAGTATCCAGAGATGTGGGATTTTTTTTTTTTTTTCCCTGAAGGCAAACAGAGAGGACAACTACCTGTCACCCACTTGCACAAGCCTGGCCTCAAGGCAAGAAGGGGCCAGTTTCTCACTGTGGCACTTAATGTCTAAATGCAACTTTTTGGTAAAACTGGAAGCAAATATATCACGTAAAATGAGGTGCTAACTCTGAGCAGTGTTTTGGGACGGCAGCACTGCAGAATTAGGGCTGTGAAACTCTAATGCCAAAGCGGTTGTTACAGCAGAGATCACTTTGAATTGTTCCTGCATTATTAATTGTTACAAACCAGAAAATAACACTCTATCCTCGTTCTTGAGCCTGCAGTAATGAGGAAAAAAAAAAGTGAAAAGCAAATAAAAACTTGCCCACTTCCCCGGCTCGGAGGGGGGAAGAGGCGCTGCTGGCACTGACGTGCTGGAGCGGCCTTGGGGGCCGTGCTGGAGCCCTGGGCCTGATAGCAGAGACGGTTCCTGTGTTTCGACCTGCGCTTGGAAATGAGCGCTTGTTGTGCTATAAAACTGTCTCTGTCGCATTTCAAGGTTGCAATCCTTGTCAAAAGAGCTTTAGCAATAAAAAAACCCAGCAATTAGAAAAAGACAAATGAGGCAACAGGTAGCCGTTTAGAAGAACGTCTGAGAAACTAAATGAAGATCTCCTCACAATGGTGGATGGACTATGGGGATGCTCACACAGGAAGAGTGAGTAGGAATAAAAGTAGGAGCACGAAATATTAACAGCAAGAATGGACAGCAGCATCAGAAAGTGTGTTTGTAGGAGGGGAGGAAGCAGGACAAGCCTGGAGGGCCTGCACTGGGGCTTCATGTACTATGTATTCCAAATTCCATTTTCCTATGGAAAAACAATGAGCCTAGAACCCGCAGCCCACCTCAGCCTGAAATTTTCCATTTCTTTCCTACAGATATTGGCTATCTACCTATACATTTCTATCTAGCTATTTTCTTACTACTGGCTTACAATCTAGGATCTGTTTAAAGGGGTTTTAAATTAACTGCCATTTTTCAACAAGTTAGGATGCAGTTAGGATCTCTAAGCGGAGATGGCCCCACAAGCACCATCACTGTTTAACTAGGGGTAATGCACAGCAGTCCCTGCAGCGGCGCGTCCTGCTCCGGCCCCGCGGTGCCTCTCCTGACAGCCCTCGGGGCCCTCGGGGCCCTTCCTCTCAGGAGGGCGCAGCCCAGGCCGGGCAGCCGGTCACACAGCAGGCCACCGCCCGCGGCTCGGGCGGTGGCGAGGCCGGCTCGCTGGAGCGGAGCTTAGTGCCCTTTTCGCTCCTGAGGGAAATCCGGAGCTTCGATGCTGCAATTTTTAATGCCAGGGCACTTCCAAGTCCCAGCGTGGGTGATACTGAATCTCTTTTCAGACCAGGCTGTAGTGTTTTTCCCCAGGGATTTCATGGCTGTGGCAAGGGGTGTTTGTCCTGTCTCTCCAGCCCTGGACAGCAGCTCCTGGCCAAGTGGTCTGACATCTGTCACGCTCAGGCTGGCTGTCGTGACAGAAACTGGTTTGTTTTATATTAAATGAGGGAAAATTCAGTCTCCATCTCCTGTGTTGCATTCAGAGAATTAAAGTGACATGACAAGTGTTTCTACCAGCATTTCTGATGGTGTTTCTGGAACAGGTATTACAGAACATGGACTACAGAGAGCTATGGATTTCAGGAAGCTTTGCCAGACCTTTCCCCTCAGACTCAGTCTGCAATGGGATTCAAACCTGCACAGTCCTTAGTGGCAAAAAGAATCAAACCTTTGGATAGAAATTTCTCCCATGAAAATAAATTTCTACATCTTTTTTTATTTTTTTTTTCCCATGAAAATATCCTTTAAGATCAGAGTACCATTGACTAAAAAAGTGGGAGGGAAATGAGGGGGCTTTGGGTCTTTATTCCAGATCCTCATACACTGAAGGATGAAGCTGATTTTAGACCCGAGTGTTTCCATGGCACTCAGAGACCTCCCTGATGTGGCAGCCAGACCCATGAGTGCCGTTCAGCGAGCGCTCGGCTCCCGTGGTGAAGCAGCTCCATGTGGACCAGACATCCGGCACTCAGGAGAGGGAAGAGCATTTCTGAGGAGGACCCCAGCTCTGCTTCTAGCCTGGCCCTGCCAAAGCATTTTGTGAAGTTGCAGGGAAAAATCCCAGTGCTCTGGTTAGTGCTCAGGCAGCCGCAGCGCCGGCAGCACCCGTGTTTAATGGGTGCCCTTCACAGCTGGAGTCCTTCAGAATGGGAAGTTAGAGCAGTTTTCCTTGAGTTGCCGTATACTTGAGCTATATGTACTTGATTATATTTAATAGGCTGGTTTGTTAATATTTCATTTACTCATGAAGTGCTAAAAAGACACTGTAAAACTTGTTGCACATTGTAGAGACTGAAATGAGTTGTCTGGTAAAACGGTAGACCTTCAAGATCATAGTGGAAATACAGAATCACCAATAGGTATTAAGCTTGTAGGACCCTCTTTTTTAAAATAAAATAAGAAGCATAGAGGTTAATATTATCTCCACAGATGCTCTAGCCCAAGACTGTCTTCAAATGTAAAGTTTTCCTTTCCTTCATTCATTTGGCTTGATCAGAATATCTCTGAGGACTGTAGCACATCCCTTCCTTCTGTTCAACCACACAATTTCAAGATCACACAGACAAAAGCAAGTAATATAATAGTAGAACTAAATAAGTGTTTCGGACAGAGTCAAAAGTTTTGCTTAGGTGGCCAAGGGGAAGATACTTAAACCATTGTCAGTGTGTTTTCTATTTCAGTCTATTTAAAAAAAAAAATTAATCCATGTGGCCCCATAGTGGTTTACTTTTTTTTTTTATTTTTGAGCATGTATTTAGTATTGGCCAAAATAAGGGATTATTGACTCAGCTGAGGGGCATTCCTCCATCAACCTCACTGTTACGTCCATGCTCCAAGACATGAGCCGGGATCATTACTTTTCTCAACAACCTTTGTTCACAACGGGCCCCTTTGCTGTAGATGGGCACTGGCAGATCCATTAGGTACTCACAGAGGCTCTACTCAACTCGTGGTGGCTGAAACGGTTGCTCCCCTCGTCAGAGTGGGCACGTCATTCCCGTGTGTAAACGAAGCCCCAGAGCCATTTCTGCGTGGGGGGACGGAGGGGCCGGCGCGGGCGCACACAAGGCGACGCTGCCGCGAGCAGCCGCTGCCTCCCCACAGCAGGTCCTTATGGGCCTCCTGCGCCACCCCAGGCGGATGAAGAGCGCTTTCCTTAGACCCGAGCTTTGCCTTGGGAGTGGCCAAGGACCCGAGCGGCCTTGGGAATGACTTATCCGTCGGGGCTGGGCCAGGTTCACGGCGCGGGGGTTGGCGAGAGCGTCTGCGCGGGGCCGGGGCGGTCGGGGGGCCCCTTGTGGGAGCAGCAGCAAAGGGCCCTGCGCCCGCGTGCTCGTCCCACCGCCCCGCGCGCCCATGTCGGAAAATAGGGGTCTGAAGGCAGACATCAGCCTTTATTAAAGACAAAATCATACTGAAGAAGTGAAATGTGGGGACACAGCAGCTGGCTGCTCAGGGGCCACACGGTCTGTTAGGTGTTTCACGCGGGGTTTTATTTTCAGAAATAGGACCCCAGTGCCTGCACAGACGTGTCGTTACCTTCCCAACCCCAAAGCTCAGCGTGACAGGTTAACCTGACCCCCAGGAAGGGCCAAACATCCCAGGCCGCCAATTCTGCATAAAGGCGACAAAGGAAGCAGGGGCTGAGCAGCAACAAGAGCGAAAGAGCAAAACCTTCCGCTAGAGGAACAGGCGGCTGCGGAGAGAAAGGTCACTCAGCCAGTCAATAAACGACAGATTTGTGCGTCTCAGATACGACTTGGGCAGAATGCAAAGGTCAAAAAAATGTGTCCTAAAATAACAGCTCAGTAGTCATCCTTTCAGGATGGATCTTTCTTCGTGGCAGAAATCACTTTATTTATTTAAGAGTTTTAAGCTTGATTTTAGAAACCCCGTTTTAACAACATGCAAAGGAAAAAATATTAACAAGCTACTTATATGCAATTCTGCATTCTTTTGCAGACAAAAGTAATTTTTTCAGTGAATTGGAATTGCATAACACTGCTCCATCTAGACAATTTAACACCCTTAAAAATAAACAACAAATCGGCTACTCCTGCCTTGAAGCAGTCTGATGATAACTTAATACATTATTCAATCTTTCTCATTCCTTCCAAAATATTTTTTCTATTTTTTCATAAAAGCTCAATACTTACAGGATTACAACTTTTTCTTTTTTAGCCAGAATCCTTTATATTCCTGGATATTTCTTTTTTTCCCCCAATAAAGCCATTTTGAACTTTATCTACTGCATTCCACCACAGTTCCTACTAATATTAGCTATAATATTATTTAATATTTCTGCCCTTACTCCTGATAATTGGTGTTATGTCAGCATTTTTTCAATTTGTCTTTCTAGAGCGAAGACTCAGCTATCTCAGTACTCTATGGTAGGTGATTTTCTGAGTTAGCATCTGTTGCCTCAATTACCTTACACTATTAATATTATAAAATTACCTTACACTATTAATGTTATAACTGCAGCATTTTTTTCAAAAAATCCATTGCTGAGCCATATGACTTAATATCATAGAACAACATTTGTAAACACTGGACACAGTGATTCCTCTCTCTATTCCTACCTGTGAAGAATGTTTCACTTCCTGACTCATGGATTGAAAGGTTTCTGAATCTAATTTACTATGGGGAATTACAAAAAAAAAAAACACAGGCAGGACTGGGCCACCACTGCGCAACATGAATTGAAGGCTGTAATGTATGGCATGTAATATGATTACAAAGCACTTTTCCCCTCCATCTCCTACATTATATTTGCCTCTTCCTCCTTTTCATTATCCCAAAAATTTGTTCATTAGTATACTTAAAGATCCTTAATTATGTCAGGAGGAGGAATGCTACTAATATTTTAACTTCAGTGGGATAGTACTTTCTGCTCATAAAAGAAATAAAGACTTCAGGCCATCTGCAATAAGGAAAGAGATGTCTTTTATGTGTGGGGAAATATATAATCTTTTACTTCTACTACAGTACAGTAGCTTAGGTATATATTTTCATGTTTGCATATTTTAATATATAAAATATGCATATTTTGTATATTTGTTCTAATTGCTTCTTTCATTTAATAGTACTTCCAAAAACTTAAGTTTTAATGACAGCATCCGGCTCAGTGATCTTTGTTATAAGATTTTCCTGTAATCTTGAATTGCTTAGGTACAAGAAAATTATCTTGAACAAAGTGATGCCAGTGAAGCAGTTCCCTAGGAATTTACCTTAGCCATCCTGAAATGGAGCATCCTCACAGCAAACCACCGGCAGTCTGATAGCGGCTCCTCTCTTACAGGCTTCTTTCTCTGCAAGTACTAAAAGACGTGTTTCTTCATAGTATAAAAATTAGCTTAACAAAGACTGTATACTTAAAGCCAGACTTGTCCAGCCTTTCCTCAGGTACACACAGGTTCCTTCTGAAAGATAAATACTGTCCGTGATGGAGCCTACGTGCTAAATACTGCCCCATTAACAGAGCACTTTTCTTCTGTGGAGATATAAAACACCAGAAAATAAATCTAGGTATCTATATATTAAGTGTACACAGATGTATTTATCTGGGCAGGCATGTGCTGTTCCTTAGATTTAGGTATTTTGTCTTCACCATTCAAACTTCATGTCCTCATATGCAGTTTTCTAAAAAGTACCCCTTTCCTGCTCTCCTCCCCCTAAGCCAGATGCTGAAGCATTCAGAGTCTTATAGCTCCAGGCAGTAGGTATTTTCTTTTTCTCCTTTTATTTTCGTTTTGTCCTTCACTTTCATATAGAGTAAATCTTTTATTCAAAATCATATTTAATACACTTATTTTCCAAGTCCTGCTGTCATTGCCCACTTCTCTGAGAATGTGCACAACCTTAAACAATTTGCTTAGCAAGCCTTGTATTTTTCAGTCATTCTAGACTTAAGACAGAAGATACACATATTAGCAAATATTTGTTGCAATATGGCTTTTTCAGCAGACATCGCTTTTTTATTTTCATATATATGATTGCGCACTTCTTGTTTCAGAAAGCTTCCTCAGTGCCCAGCACCTGCCCTTTCCCATCAGCCTCGCTTTTCTGCGTTGGTCTCAGAGCGCAGGACCAGGCCGTGCTGAACAGCTTGCTTGCTTTATATGGAGCGATAACATTTACTCATGCTTCCTAAACAAGGAACATCTCTTTTTCCATACATTTCAAAACAGCTAAAGTTGCTCAAATAAAATGCAACAACTAGAAGAAACTTGATCTCTAAATAACTTGGTACAGTTATGTTTATCAGGATGAGCAGGAAAAAATTATCTAGGTTATGGAAGCTTTTACTCAATACTATAAATAGGCAATAATGTGCATTTCTGCTGCCTTCCTGAAAATTCATTCCTTCTCTGGCTTATTCCAAAACTGTAGCAAGATTGTGTAATATATATAAAAATGGATCTTGAGGCTTAGCATATTCACACCTATAGACAATACATGACAATACTTGTTTGCAGAGATTCTGTAAGGAACACTGTAGACTTACAGAAAAAGTCTTTCATTTAAAATATTTTATTCTACACTTTAGAAGTCATGTACGCATAAAATAACATTTTCCCACAACAATCATGACATTTTGGTTAGCATATCAATTACATTGAAGTATGATAAATGGAATGCCAACTTAAGAAAGATGTAAAAGCAAATAATTCTTGATACAAAGGATATATAATGTAAAAAAATATGGCATCATACAGTGGATATGTCAGTGTATATGAAAGGTTTTGAAAAGCAATTTTTATTTTTTTTTTTAAGGTTACTACATTTGGCAGTAGCCAATTGAATTAAGCTACTGCATTTTTATCCCCCTTAAAAATCATTAGCTTTTTGAGAAATCCATGATTCTGTCTGCTCTAGGACTTAAATTTTTACAGTGCAGATTCACATATCCCCAGAGTCCTAAGCATTACATGGTCCTATTCACCCAGCTGGGAACACTCAACCTGAGTGAAGAATTATTTGTACACACAGACTTGTTGTAATAGGCTCTATGTTCCTGGCCAACAGCACAAAATCATACATCATGTAAAGTTATGGCTTTCTCTGAAATTATGATATATTAAAAAAAAAAATCTCACAGAACATTTATAAAATTTCATTTCCCTTTTGAGTTCAAAACTATAATTGTGCAATCAAATAGACTATGGAATCAGTCATACTGTAGTAGAAGAAGCAAAAGACTTTTTATTTACTTGAAAAAATAGCAGACTGGAAGATCTCTTCATTGCATTACACAAACTTCCCTGAGATTTTTACATAAATTATGTTTGAGTCTATTATCTATTGGAAACCAGTTTGCTACTGAGTGTCATACACAGCAAATTTAACACAGTTCCTGCATATGTTATCCCAGCTAAAATGCTGTTTAATGCTTTAAAGCTATATTTTCTTTTGTTACAAAAAATACATACACACAGTTGAGACTACAAATGCAAAAATGTTTTTTGCACAAAATTTTAAATCATCTTTAAAGCAATGTATAGAAATAGATAAAACAGATGTTAATTTGAACAAAGCACTTCAAAGTTCTTTGCAGCTTAAAAGTTCATTTTGAAATTACTTAAAAAAATTACCTATGCAAGTATGTGGTGAGAAGAAAACCAAAACATTGTATTGAATGCAATGGCCAGAAAGGGAGCTGCTGCCGCCCTCCCTACTTGGCAATCTTCCATATTTTAAATTACACTTTTGTATGAGTAACTGTGGGAGGGAAACATCATAGTGGTACAAAACATTGCTATACTGGCACTATTGTAATGCTGGTTAAGCATTTTTTTTCTAATGATTTTTTTCTAAGTGATTAACTGCTCTTTGTCATTTATTAAAAAAAAATTTGATTTTAATACAAATCTAGATGTCAAGATAGTTTTTCCAAGTTGTGTAGCCCCTTAATAGAACTTCCCCCAGTAAAAATTCAAGAAGAAGTACTGTACTTTGCAAGCAATCATTTTATGAATAGGTAGAAATCAGATGATTTGAACTAGAAAAAACCTTCAAATTTTGATTTCCTGCCTCGAGATATGAATGATTATTCCCCATTTTTGTGCTTGGAGCAAAACCAAAGAGTTTGCTTCTTCATGAATTCTCACTAGACTTATTTCAAAAGGCTGAATTATATGCTGCAAGTAATCTATTTACATAGCTTTGACCTCCTTCAAGTTCTCAATATCTGGGATCACGTCCTTGTCCCCAGCTAAGTGTGGAGCAATCGCACATATATTTCTTCTTTCCAAATAATCTTACTCTTGACTTTTACCACACAGAAAGCAACAGGTTGTATCTCCAGGCTACTTCAATAAAAAATAGCTTTGGCATGGTTGCGACTGGCAGTCTGTTCAGGTTGCTGAAGAAAGGGATGAGGTGATCATCTTAGCAGTGAACTGAGGAACTGGGAAATGAAGGGCATTTTATGTACTTTTAGTTCTGTATAAAAAACATTTCAATTTATAGATACATTTATCACTGCATGAAATTACAAAGATGGGAAGAATAAAAGAGCAGCATTTGAAAGGAACAACAATATGTTTAGCTTTTCATATTCAGAAACTGAAGACATTGCCTTGAGTAAAGTGGCTTTAACGCTACTTGTTTTCTGTTTCTTCAAACACATAAAGAGAACATAGTATTTGTGCAAAATGGGAAAAAGTTAAAAAATGTGGATTGCATTTTTCTTTTTCATTTTAAATTGTCCACATGAATAAATAAGTTTTTCTGACTCTCCAAATCAAAAAAATTCCTCAAAATCCATACAGTTCAACATCCAGTCCATTGTCTTTTGCATATATTGCTGGCCAATAACTGATTCAGAGAGGCACATAAAAAAAAAATCTGAGTTACACAACCTCTTTCATTCTGTTATAGAGAGAAGCATTTCTGCATCAACAATGGAAAGTTATAAAACTGTATTAACAAACACAAGCCCTTGTGCAACACACAAAACAAGTGCCAAGTCACTATATGTTCAGTGTGACTAGAAGTATATTCGGTGCATCTCCATTTCAACAAGGAAATGCTCTGTCTTTTCATTAAAAAAAAAAAAAGAGAAAACAATATCTCACCATATTTGTTAGCCACCTCTTTTTTGTATTGCCAAGTAAGGCAAAGAATGGTGTTGCTGACTGACCATATATTATATTGTTTTACTTAGAAAAATATTTTTTCTCCCTATTGAGAATTTCAACAACTTTTCTTATAGTAATGAATATATCCTGATAAAGAAAACCAGCAGGATTCTTCAGTTTGCAGGTTTGGCTAGGGTATTTGCCACCCAGATTTTACTCCCAGCAAAGATGTGTGCAAAGATGTGTACTCCCAGGACATGCGTGTACGTTTGCCAATTATACACAGCAAATACATTTTGTTTTGCATTCCAACACGTCCTCTGAATGAGGAAGGCTTCTCATCCACCCATGTTGTCCCTTATATGATCCACTCGCTGAGCAAGATCCCTAAAGGTCGGCCGCTGGGTAACATTATTGTTCCAGCACTCTTTCATGATGGCATAAATCTGTACAAGAAAGAACAAACAAAATTAAAAAAAAATAATTCAGTGCTGTAAGTAGTTAAGAATTACTTGGAAGAACATTCCACTTAACTTTATGTTTCCACATAATAGAGACACAACCCTATGTTTATTGTAGTCCAAAAAATCTTGCAATTTGCTTTATTTCAAGAACAGTAAAAAGAGAGGACAGTTCGTTCTGCTCTCTGTTATCCTTTATTATAAATGGAGATGTCTTAGAATGGAAATTCATAGAACTAATTCTGAATCTCTAAAGCATTTTTGAGCTTTTGAAAAGACTGATAACCTAAAAATTAGCAAAATCTTAAAGCTCTTAACGTGTCTTTAAAAAGACAGCAAATCTAAATGAAGTTTATCCTATGGTTATTTTAACAGATTTCTCTACATTATTATATTTAATAATTCTTTTAATAATAATTTAAAATTAGCCACAAATTTTACTGCACAAACTAAATCCACTTCTGGTAAATGTACATTTAAACGATTTTTGCAAGAGATTTCCACTGCAGTAACGATGCAGGAACTCTTCGCTCTTTCCCCAAATATGATCACAAAACAGACTACCAAACTCTTTATGTTTCTCACTAATTTAACACAGACCATTACTAGTGTCTCACACTTCCAATGGCTTTTCACATGTTGCTTAAAGATCCTCAGAGCTCCCAGCTTTTGGTTTCTTATTTTCCAGCAAATCCTACACTGACCTGAGCTTGTAAGCTATAGATACCTGGGAGATTTAAGATCTGTGATAGCTGGACTTTCTGAATCAAAACAGTAAAAGTGAATTTTCTGACAAATTTAAAGCATTTCCATCTTGCTTTGGTATCTGGAATAATGTGAAACATCAAAATCATCACAGTGATTTGGACACAGTTTCACTAAAAAAAAAAAAATTAAGGGAGATTCCATATTGTCCCACACCACATGGGACATGCAGGTAACCTATGAAAAGTAGAACCTCTCCAGTTTAAGAAAAGTGCTTAGACGTACAGCACAAGGAACATTGCTCTAGATATTTCTCCCTTGATTCCACAGAGGCTCTTATTTTCCCAGTAGCTTCCCTGCTCCACCTGTATTGTTCTTTCTCTACTCTGTTGCCTCCAGTTTTGCAGGAATCCCTTGACTTACTTTCAAGTACCTGGTTCAAGGGATGCAGCAAGAGATATCAGGTGCAAGTTACACATGAAAACACATTGGGTTTAACTGCATTCTTTTCCTGACAGGTCTTCTATCCAAGCTCCTCTGCCAGCTTGACTCAAGCTAAGGGGCATCCTGATCTGAACACTAGGATATTACAAGATTTAGGAGGAGTAAGAAAGAATTTTTAAAAACACCTAGACTATTTGCAAAACAGAAGAATGTTAGATTGATTTGTATGTTCTAAGGAAGGCTTTACATGTATGTACAATTCAGTGTCCATGAAAAGCATGTATACAAATCCAGAGGCCTTGAACATACAAAGACTGATGCATAGACTTAGCTTCACATGAATAGGAGTCCCACAGCCTGTAGGTAGCTCCCTGCTAAGAATGCTTACCAATTAAAAAAAAAAAAGATATACATGGTTAACACAGGTCTTATGGAAAAGAACAAGTGTAGGAAAATAACTGATTAGGATAAAGGGCTTTTAAAATTTGGAATTAAATACAAAAAAAACAGTAAATAGAATAGAAAGGTTGTACTATTAAATCTTACAAATTAGAAATAATGCACAGTTCGCAACTTTAAGCACAAGTATTTATATGGGACTTCCATGGAACTAATTCTACATACTAATCCCCTCATTACCTTAATAGGTTTACATTTTTGAAAGAGAAATCTGAGTGCATGCCTGTGGCAGCAGTTCACAACAATGAGACTTCATATGGAGTGCTGAGAAAATGCAATCTGAATATTCATAAAATGAGTATGATTATGCTCATCATGCATCTGACAAAATAGTAGCACATAACTATTAATAATAGCAGTTATTTAGGCTATACAAATATTACAGTAATGTTTGCAGGACTTGCAAAGGTTTTGCACTTACTATCTATCCACTCTGAGTACCTTTCAGACTTTGGTAATGTATTACTATAGTACTTCACCTCATCAGGGCATCCATCTGGTCTTGGCAGTCGTCCATTGTTCTTCAACAGCTCAATCAAATGAAATACAATCATCTGCCCTTGTTTATCATTGCCAATCATGCGCATGAATTCCTGAAACAGAAAGATAACTATCATAAGTAACATTTAAATTAAAAAAATGCAAAATTATCACCAAAGAAAGAATTCTTTATAAGATAAGTTCAAACAATATATCAATAATTAGCTGTCTTCCATGCTGCTGGTACTTATATGTACTTACTGCGGGCGGGCTTTTGCTTTTTTCAATGTAAGTGAACAGTTCATACAAGACCACACCAAAACTCCAAACATCTGAGGCCACGGAAAATTTGCTCTCTGTCAGAGATTCTGGAGCATACCTATAACACAGTAAAAGGAATATAATTCTGTGCTGACTTTCTTTGTTCATAACCACTGACACATTCTTATTTCCTTCACCCTTGCTAGTAATTACATTTTTACGTTATTTTAATATAATTTAATATAATTATTTATTTATGAGATTGAAAACACAAAATTCTATAAACGCAATTACCAATAACTAGAGGCAAGTGTTTTAACAGATTTTTAGATATTCTTTTTATTCGCAGTGTGATAAAACAAGACTTTGATGTGGGAAGACCTGTAAAGAAACATCTCAGCCACTACCACATTCAGTAAGCCTGGAATTGGGTACATGTACTTCTGGCCTTAAGTTTTACTCCTCCCCAGAATATTCACTCTAATGTCATTTTGATTTATTTTATCTTTTAAAATCCCATTTTAGAGAGTATAAGGCCTACATGACCTAAAATTATGTGTAATGAAGAAGAAATCTGAGCATTTCACAAGGAACATTCTTAACGTTCTTTCTTAGGTCTTAATTATGACACACAACATAGAATATACATTCTATTCTGAATGTATTTTAACTATTTTAATTTAATAAACCTCCAGTGTCCATTGATTATACAGCATTCTTTCCCAGCTAAGAAGAGCCGATTGCAGCATTATTTTATTTTGTAGTAACTTGGACCTTCTGTGGAAGCTCACTGTCTGAATTTGTCTACTTACTTGAATATTTAACCTAGCACTTAATTCCTTCTAGTTATAGGCCAAGAGATTTAACTCCACTTGGTCAAAAGAGAACCTTATAAACGTAATAGCTAACAGATTAGAATAACCTGTTTTTAGAGTCCTGAAAGACCCCAAACTTTCGAGAACAGTCCCTTTTAACTTTCTCTGATCTAAGAGTATCTTTCTGTGGCATACCATTTCTTTTAAATAACTACTTAGGTGTGTCTTTTTTTTTTTTTGTGATTGTGAAAGTTGAAAAGACCCACATTTATATATTGGGTTTGTAAATTCAGACACTATGCACACAATTTTCACAATGCTGAGCAACTGACTAAGTTTGCACTTAGGAATTCCATAATATACAAAATTACCAGCTAAAATAGCAAAAGTTAAAACATGTCATTCTTTCATATACTAAAAGACAACTTACCAAAATATGGGGCTTTCTCCAGGCTCTTTCACTTTATAATACTCCTTGTCTTGTGGCAAGACTTTTGTCAACCCAAAATCTCCAATTTTAACTCTGTTCTCGTTCTCCACTAAGATATTTCTGGTTGCTAAATCCCGGTGAACATACCTTTTTGTGCCCAGATACTCCATGCCCTAAAGCATAAAGACCACAAACACAATAGAGACAAAAAGTTATTGCTGTCATTATGTGGCTACGCTTTCCCTGAGGGGGAGTTTAAACCAGAGACTGTTACCGCAGTTGATGGGCTTTAAGGTCTGTCTTCTCTGAGGAGCTGTTCTTTCAGGCACAGGGACTTTCCCTAGCTGATATGAGGTAGACAGAGCATCTCTCAGAGCAAACGGCTTTTTTTTTGTATTATATAAATGTGTACATATGGGTCCCTTTCTAAAGTCAAATACAGCTTGCAGGTAGTAAGCAGAGGGAAAGCAAAAGCTGTGTTCAACTGCTTGTACAGAGCAGATGTATAAAGTGTAGATGAAACCCATTCTATTTGACTGCACTTTATTCATTTCCCACATCTCACTCCTGAGTGCTCGATCAAACTTTATTTTATGATTTCTTCAGTCTTGTTAATTACAGAATCAGTGTGTCCTGCTTCTCTTTTTCTGATCATGTTCTGTGGATATACATGTTACTCTTTTTGCTACCAATGAAATATGCAAAAGGCCATGAAAAAAAAAAAAAACTGAGATAGAACAGCATTACAAAGAAGAAAGTATTGCCTATACACTAGTAAATGATGGAAAAAATTGACAATAGGGAGTAGTAAGAGGTGTCTAATTCTCACACAAGAAAGGAAACAAAGTAGGCTCTCAGAATCATTATTTCATAAATACATGTCACACCAACACAACCTAAGAGTAGTAAGCGATGCTCTAGCATTACTGAACTCAAAGGCTTTGGACGTCAGCATTGCACTTGTATTCCACAAGGTTTCGTTTTCTTTTCTAGGCGAGAAACCTCGAAATTGTAAGCACCCAGGAGTTCACACCTCTTCTCAGACTGTTACTCCAAGTACCACGAGGTGGCACCGCTGCCCAGCCGGAACATCCCGTTCCGCAGCGTTTTACAGAAGCTCAGGGATCCTGTTCTCTACCGGTTTCGCTTCTGTGACTATTCCGGAAAATATCAAACCCAGATTTTTAAGGGGGTAGGCTACCTAGTTTTAGACAATTAGTTAATGTAAATTTTGTAACTTTCCCCCCACTACTAAATTCTGTATTAAAAATAGTCATAAAATTTCTCTGATTGATAGTAATTTCACAAGTTATTTTTCCTGCTATAAGCTGCATTTAATGATGTGATTACAAAGAGGTCCATCCTGTATGCTCATGTTGGCTGTGGAAAATAACAGCTAGGAACTGTTTCCCTTTTATATTACTGGTCTCAAACTGCAGATGCTCCCACATCTACTCTGCAGAGTTCTCCTGTAAGGCTCCTGAAGTGCTTTAAACACAAAGAGATGGAAAACTAAATTTACTCCTGAACTCTTCTCCCACCAGCCAGCATTAAGAAAATGCAGGGCTCCAAAAGAACAAAAAGGAACATTTCCAAATCAGATATGTTGAAGGGAAGTTCATTTCTTTTTTCTGTCCTTCTATTGCCAAGATTCTGCAGAGTTGTCTATGGAGCCCTGTTGCTACATGACAGCTCTAGTAATCAGCAGCTATAGGAATGTCACTCTCAGCAAATGCAAACCCTGAAAATGCTGCTTTTCACAGTATGAAACACACACAAAAAATAGCATCTTTAAGTCAGGATCCCTTTCCCAGATTAGTAGCAAGGAAATAACTGCAAGAGAACAAAGAAACACAGCCATCTCAACCTACAGACACTTACACACATGCACACCTTGAGCTCTTTGTCATACATTTGAGGAAAAAGCAGAATAATAGCGAAAAGATTTCGATTAAAAAACTAAATACAATGACAGGAGTGCAAAGTGAACAGAAAAGATTCGAGATGGTGAAAGAAACCATCCCAGGAGAAGTGTAAACAGATAAAAGCAAGGGCAGGGGAAGAAAGAGTAAGACAGAAGACAAGAAAATGTTCAGCTTGCATTTTTTTGTTATTGTAGCATCAAGTACTGTCTGATTTTTTATGTTATCATAAAATTGATCTGCATTTTGTCAAACTGAAAGAGATGATTTTGAGGACTTTATTTTTAGAATACAAGATTTCAAACTAAGCATAAGCCAACTTTGAGGCTACTTTGAAGTTTCATTCACAGTGAAGTTCTGCATTAACATCTGTGAGAAAAAATGTTTTGTAGCAATAGAACACTAGAGTGTTCTATTGCTACAAATCTAGTGTTCTATTTAACCTTTGCTATGAACACAAGCACAGCAACAGCGCAAAACAAATCGCATTATTCTTAGGCTTTGTTTCCATTGGAAGTTAAAAATAAGTATTTCTTTAAGAGCAGGATCTATCTCTGGACATTCCCATACTGTATATACCTGTGCTTTTGCCATACGAGAGCAAAGTGTTTTCCAGTTAAGTATTTCTAGATGGCTGTTCTGTCTCCATTTCTCTTTGTCTGCAGCTGGAAATTCAGCAGCAGTGTATCATCTGCTATTACATTTTTTCATCACCATCCTGTACATTTGCAATATTTTGATGTTTGATTTTTTTGATAGGTGTATCATTTTATTCCTTCGTGTGCTCTGCCCTGAGCTCCTTTCCCAAAATTTCTTTGTGTTCTTCAACTACTGAAAAAGACCCCAATCCACCTGTCAATCCTCCTCTCAAGTGACGCTGCCCGAGAGAGACAGGATACCGAGAAACGTCACCATTGCTTTTCCTTCAAGCTTCAAATAAAACTCGAGTATAAACTCAGAGTTTAGAGAGTCATACCACACCAAACAAGGCAGATGGCTTCTGAGTCTTTAGCTACTAAGTTGGCAAACTGCCACAGAACAACACACATGAAATAGCTGCAATCTTTGCCTTTTTGAAAGTCCCTGTGGCATCTTTATTCTATGAAAGGTTCACTACCACCTTTTCCTAGGTAGAGCTGTGCTTTAGACCCTTCCAGGTCCTTGCATGAAGAAACGTTGTTTTCAGTCACTAATTGTCATAGATAACTGCAGAAATTTTGTTGCAGAAATAATGCTTAATTTTTAGACTGGAAAGCTAGCATGATGACTTCTTGTTTTGGAACCAAGGATCAGAGGGAATTCTGAACCTGCTTTTTGTGGATGGTCGTGTGTTTAATCCTTCCTCTTAGTGAAGGAACAGACTGGTGAACATTTTGCATTTTCCATGTTGCCCATTAAGGAGACCTTGCCTGGAAACTTCCCATGTGGCCCGACAATTCCTTGCTACCTTTTAGTGATCCACATGAGAAGGTGAGATCAGCTACAAAAGCCTTCTTTGTATCCTGCAGGTTCAGTAGCTAAAAGATTTACTGAGTCACTTCAGTTTGAAGTATGGACCTATCAAGCTGTGTTCACCATAATAAAAATTTTTACTTCCTGGAAAAGATCTTTATTTAGCATACTGTCCCCTGTCTGATTCTTTTCAGGTCTTTTCTATGCCACACCACAGAAGGATAACCTGCTGATATGAATGCAGCATGGCACACGTTTACTAGCTACTGAAGAATACTCAGTAATGGTAAGTAACTAAATGTTTCTATTTCTTTGCTGCAGAATCAAGGGAAAAAAGTTTAAAATTATTTCAGGAAAATACCTTGAGCTTTTTTTTTTTTTTTTTTTTCCCCTCCTCCTTTCTCTCTTCCTTTTGTTGGACCTAACAAACACACAGTAAAGTCTAAAATCTCCTATCTTAAGCATAATACTAGAGCATTATTAAGCATAATACACAGGCTCTTGATTATATGAATATGTACTGCTATCTTTTTTAAGGTTAGCTGGTACTAGAACCATTATACCAGCATTATTATAAAAACTAAAATGCAAATCAACTTTCCCACAAAAAGAAAAAAGAAAAAAAAATAGTCTAAAAGTGCTAGCCATCTGAAAGTCCTCCTACCTTGCATATTTGAGAGGCATATAGCAAAAGCTTCTTGTGATCCAGTCTTTCTTTGTGTTTCTGCAGATAGTCTCGCAAGCTTCCGTATGGTAAGTATTCCATAATTAGTCTCAGATTCCTACGACCTTTTACAATAAAACATATATAGACAATTTGTTTCTTCCCCAAAGTTTTGAAATAAAAGTAACTGTAATAATTATAGTGTTACTGCCCCAAAAGGTCAATTTTTTTCTGTATACATAGTGTGTTAACATGCAATTGTTCATTTATCAGTTAATTGCCTATATTAAGGAAGTACCATTTATTTAAACATGACAAAACGTGGAGATCTTGATACCTTAAGGCATCACTAATTGAGATCATCTCACCAATAAGTTAGCTGGTATTGCAAAAACAAAAAAAAAAAAAAAAAAAAAAAAAGCCACATTTGTCTCTGCTTATGTAATCCCTCCTTACTGCCAAGATGAAACTCAGAATGTCAATGGACATCAATCCATCTTTTAAAAATGGTAAAATTACCATCTTTTTACCATCTTCTGATTATGAACACAAGATTTTTTTTTTTTTTTTTAAAGACCTACCCTGGACAAAATCATGCTTTTCACTCATAAACTTGAACAGGGTCAACAATTCAATTTAAACATAACAGGAAAATGTTTCAGAAACTGATAAGTCTGTTATCACACAGACAGTACAAGCAGTAATACCCACCCTTGAGATATTATATTGAGCAAAAAACAACAGTTACAAAAATGGGTACATTTTCATACTTAACCCCAAATACTTTTCCAGGAAGACTTGCTTCTACTTTAAGATAAAGACACTGGGGAACTACCCAAAATGTTACTTCTCTAAAATCAATCAAATTATGCAATGAACTGGCAGAGTCTATCTTGTACTGTGAAGTAGCACATGACAGAGATTACATTTTGTGATTTGCACTCTTAAAGTTCATATAAATTTAGGACAAACCAGTTACTTCTATAAGTACTTCTCCCTCAGTTTCTCAGTATACATCCTGAAGTGTATATAGGAAGTTTTACTCAATATAGCACATACCAGCACTGTAGCATACTCCTTTGTATTTAACAATGTTATCATGCTGCAGAGATTTCAGGATTTCAATTTCCCTTTCAAAATCTCTAAGATGCTCTTCTGTGCTATGCTGCAGCTTCTTCACAGCCACCACCTCTCCAGTATTATCCTGTAGGGGGTCATATCTGCACATCTCAACACTGCCGAAGTTTCCCTAAATCACAAATACTTGAATTAAAAACAGCCTACCCCATGTTCCTTAAGTACCTGTATGTATTACCTTAATGATAACTGTATTAGAATTAAGGTGAACAGACTTTTATTTAAATGAAAAGTCATAAAACTTCCTTCCCAGAGACACAGAAAGAGGGCAAAATAATAGGAAATGGTTCCAATAAGTAAGGTACACATTCACTGAAAGGAAGTAAACAGTAAAGGAGGGCAAGGAGAGGGGACAATATCCATCCACATTCACCCACATCTCCATGCATTTCCTCCACTCCAGAACTGCCAGGTAAAATAATCCCTCTTCCTGCATTTGGAAAATACTCCACATTTAGGCTAATTCTTCTCTATTTCTTGGGGCTTCATCTTCCTGCTCATTTCCATGTTCTTGTATTATCTTCCTTTTCTCATTCTTACCTTCACGTTTTTTCTCCCTACTTACAAACTATCTTATATTTCACCTGCTTTGCTCTTAGGCTTGTTTTCACTCCTACTTAGAGTAGTGAACCATTCTAGAAAAAAATGTTTTTTTAGGTAATGTTCTATCAGCTGCATTAAGTCATCTGCCTAGGCATGTTTCACACAGCCTGGCTGAACAGAGCACATTTTTTTTTTTCACTCAGTGTTGGTTTCAACAGCCTAAAATGTTTCAAACAGATATTCTTGGCTTTTTGGACTGCATACTCATACTTCCTGTAATATCTGTCCACAGGAAAAAAAAAAATAAAGTGTGCCAGTGTGCCTCATTAACATAATTTCCAATAAATACTTAGTGCAAAGAATAAAAATAATTACGTCAGGCTGTCTTACTACACAAAAAATTTCAGACATTCAGTGTCACTAGATTCATTGTGGAGATCAGTTATCATTACTCTGTTATTAGATAGATAAACTAAATAAAAAAAAATCTGAAAGGAACTGCATGTAATGCCTAGATATAACTGAAACTGCTCAGTAACAGAAGTGTTCAGTTTAGACAGAGTATATGAGATGACGAGAAGATAATTGAAAATGATAGTTCTTTCCTGGCAATTAGAGAATTTCAAAACACCCTACCTTGCCAAGTTGCTGTAAAAACTTAAGATGTCTTTCCTCAAACTGGGTTGGGTCCCGGTCTTCAAATGCCCCGGAAAATCCAAGAGTACCAGTTCTCATATTTGGCAACATATCATTTTCTGTCAAAAGCTCATAATCTGAAGTGAGGGGTTAGGAGGAAGGAGAAAATGAGCAGAAAGAGAACAGGAGGCAAAGAGAGAAAGGCAGATAGGAGAATGAAAAAAGTTATCATAATGTTGGTATGTCCTACCTTTACTAGGCATGTCCTGAGCACAACAGAATGTTAACCAACCCCTTAACTTCTGTAGGATAATTTTTGGTTAAAAAAAACAAGGAAATATTACAAAATAGCTAAATGACTTGTTTTGATGACTCATAACAAATCTTTTTTTAGTCTTCAAATATGCTTTTTTTTTTTTTGCTGGTCAATTCTACTTCAAATATAGCAACTACTGTGCAATGACTCCACTACTGCAGCAAGGAGAAATGTGAACTCCATAAAGCCTTGCAATAACATGCGTTATCCACTTAGAAAAACGACTGACACATCTGTCTGTTTTATGTACCAGCTGGGCAGTTATAACACATGTGGGGTTAAGAAACATGAACTAAAACCTTTGGAAAAGAGCTGAACTAAAACTTCTGGGATAGACTTGAACTAAGTCATGCTTTGAGGGACTGGCTAACTTTTAATGAATTATTTTTTAGCAACAATCTAAAAAGCCATAACACCGTGATTTAGTAACTTACATTTATGGCAGTGAACCATGGCTGGGTCAATACATTTAAATGCTAGGCATCATCTGAAAACAAACCGCTGGGATCATATTTCTTTTTTACAGTGTGTTCCTGTTCTATCAGAAACTCACCTGGAGTGAACAAACTATTCAAGTCACGTATAATGGCTCTAAATGAAGGCCTGAAATCTGGTTCATAATCCATACAGTTGTTTATAAGGTTGGCTAGTTCTGTCCAGTTAGGAGCAGGAAGCTGGTGTCTATCTTCATAAAACTGTAGCTTCTGGGATTAAAGAGGTTAGAGAAATTTTAGCAAACAGCTATTAGGAGCTGCAGTATAATAAAGGTCTGACCAGAGCAGCAAAAACAAAACAAACGAACAAAAAAGAAACACACAGCTCTACCTAGAATCATTATCTTACCAACATGGATAATTGACCAATTTATTTCAACAGTCAAGGTTGACAGGCTAGTAGAACTGGTATAATTTAAACTAATTGGCACAAATTCCAGGGCTGCTACTAGTAGAAGATAAGAAAAGCAAGAAAGAAAACGAGCCTAGATAGGATTTCCTTTGCAGGTAACTTAAAACCTAAATGGGATAGACTCAGCAGAAAATTCTATCCACTCATGCTCTGGTTGAACTCCTCTGATTGTAAAAACATCATTCATATTATGAAAGAACACAAATTAATACAAGAGACAAGAGCAACTTCTGAAATATCTAGAACTACCTAGGCCTATAAGCTTTCCTAGGAGTTTATTGTTTTAAGAGCTGACCACAACAGCAGATAAATGAGATCAGGCTTTATGAGAAGTTATCAGTCACATTACAATAATAATACTACAAATCTTCAAGGGATTTAGCAGGATTTTTTTTTCTTCCAACTAAGAGGTAATTAAATATACAAGAAATAATATTTTTATGAAACATATCTCCTTTGCCCCTTGTTGATACAAAATTAATCATGCTTTTGGTTTAGCTAAAATAGAACTGTCTGCAACACAATCAGTCACACGATAAATTATAACTGTATTACTATTACTATACATAACTATAGACTTATCTGCATGCTCAAATTCAGAAAGCAAATGTCAATTACTGTCACATAGAAATACATTGTGCTTATATAGAGAGTTGTAACAGTTGCAACAAAACAACAGAATTCAGACAAAATATACTGGCAAGGTTGTACCTTGTAACCATAAAAATCAAAGCAAGCTACAAAAAATAAACCTGTGTCTACCAGTAAAGGTATAGTTTTGATGCGGTGGTCAGAGGCCACACTACTTCACATGCTAATGAATATAGCTACAGTAGCAGAAGTTCTAAGTGTCCAAGAACTGTTATGATGGCAGAGCCAGTCATACTTACTCTTGGAGAATCCAGTGCACTCAGAGGCTTGTCTCCTCCACTGCAGATTTCCCACAATGTAGTGCCAAAACTCCATTTGTCTGTTGCCAGGCTTAATTGTTTTGGGTTCTCAATACATTCAGGTGGAACCCATGGTATTCTTTCAAGAAGAACTGTGCAATCACAGAAACAAAATATGATGCTAAAATTAGTAATGAAAACAAGATTCTTAAATATCTTAGATTTATTTCAAAAGTTCTATAATGCTTGATCTAGTAAAATTATTTTGAGTATACACAGATATTTAATTTTGTAATGTATTTTGAATACCCTTCCAAATTTCTGACTAGACTTGACTGGGAAAAATAAAACTACAGAAAGGGCTTTATAAACCAGAATATGGAAAGAACAGTTTTTCTGCAAGATGAGATCAGTGTTACAAAGCTGCCTTCACCTCATTTCAGCATAATACCTTTCCTTTGACTTTAGTACTTTCCTTGATGTTATGAAATTTAGAACCTACCCTAAGAGAACAGAGAGAGAAAAGTAAAAATGTACTTTGTTAATGGTTTTTATATTGCATATTCGATAATGGCACAGTAGTGTGAAGCAGCAATAAAATGAATTTTTTTTACTTTTTGATTCTGAAATTTTTTGATATTGATTGTAGTAACAAGTTATAATATTATATCATGACTAGAGATAGCATATCAAGATCAGACCTTAGAAAGATTAACAGGCTTTTAATTTAAGAAGTTTACAGTTTCCTAGAAAACATGTTGTCACACTGTTTATAGCTTCTGAGATGCATTATTTCTTTTAGCATGTATAAACTGACAGAGTATACTGTATTCATTTTCCCAAATTATTTGAGAGAATAAAAGGAATAATAAGGTCCCATCAGATTCATTAGCATATGAATGTTGCACACATTTCACATTTCTTTTAGATCGAGTTATTTTTTCTTTTTATAAAAGCAGTACAACTTCAACAGCAAACTGAGTATCTTGAGATTCATCTGTGACTTTTGGCATTCACCATGTGATGCACTGATGATAATACGGAATTATCAGGCCACATTCTCAGAAGTGTTTTTCCTTTAAATTCTGAAAGCTTCTGCAACCTACAAAACACAACTGTGGCTGTGAAGAAGCTGCAACAACAGCACAGAAGAGAATCTTAGAGACTCAAAACCACTGAGCAGGACTTCAGAGGTTATTTTAAAGTAAAGGCAACATGAAAGAACCTCCTATAATATACCAGATAGCAGAAGGTGATTAGGAGGAAAAAAAATCCCCAGAAAACACACTTATAAGCCCAGACTTACTGTCTTTTGGCAAAACTGTAATACTGATGCCAGGATCACTAAGTTTTATAAAAGGAAGGTTTCCAGACTTCCTGTCTTCTTCTCTGATAAGTAAGATGTTTTTTGCACAGACATTCCCATGAACAAGGCCTTTATCCTCCTGATGAACAGAAATGCAGCTTTTACATACAGACAAAAATACCTTAAAACTTCTGAAAACAATACTTTACAGCAAGAAAGAAAAATTACTAAAGAAAATGCTAAAAGATTAAGTTGATCAAATTTCATGGACATTTCAACGGCTCCTCTCCTAGAGTTAGAGTTTCTGGAGATCTTTATTCATGTTAACTATCTAACTAAGTTTGAGGCTTAAAACTCTTTTAACAGATGTTAACTTGGGCAAATACATGCAAAATGAACATAAGATTCAAAATCTTCTAAAAGGAGTTTCATCTAATCGTGTATCCTGTCTCAAATAACGGCCCTTATGGAAAATCCAAATGGACCAAATAGAAAATATTGGGACCTAAAGCACTCAAATACACACCTGCACAAAAAGTAACATCAGTTAACAGCAGTGGTTAGATACTATGCGCTTAGCTAATATTTCCGGAAAGAGGGGTGAAATTCAGATTTAATTTTTTTTCTTCACAATCGGAAAAAAAAAGGCATTGAAAGACAATGGAAAATTCAAGTGCCCTTTGTGTATGGCAGAATTGTCTGTCCTTGGCTATCCACTAAATTTATCTGGTTATGCCCACTATATTTTCAAATTCCCCACACAAACTCAAGAAGAATTAAAAGGGACCTGTCATTTCAGATGCATATGCCTGAAAGTCTTGAATTCAGCCTGAAACACTTGAATCCAGCCGTCAATAAAACTGAAGAATAAACTACATACCAGAAAATGCATGGCTAATGCCAGCTGTTTAGCTACTTCCAACTTCCACAAGATATTGATAGTATTTTTGTTCTTTTTCAAGTATGTGTCCAAGGATCCAAATTTTACATATTCCTGTACGAGGATATCTGATTTAAAATGTTAAAAGAATAGTGATTAAAAAAACAATAAAAAAATAGAATTTCAGGGCAGATACAACACTCTAGTATTACCCATCTCTTTCTTGGTGCTTTTTTGTAGGCCACTTGTAAATTCAAATATGAATATTGTCCAAAATTCAAATATGAATACTGTCCAAATATTCCATATTCCTTACACTTCTTCAGGATGTAAAAATTTGCATTATTTCTTCAAAAACACAAAATCATTTCTAAATTAGATTTTAAAATAGTGCTTTTTACAAAATAGGTTAATCCTTAACAAATTACTTGGCATCCCTTCCACCCTCAAAATAAAAGTGCAATAAATGAGTTTGCAATA
This sequence comes from Crypturellus soui, assembly GCA_032275445.1. NCBI lineage: Eukaryota > Metazoa > Chordata > Aves > Tinamiformes > Tinamidae > Crypturellus > Crypturellus soui. The sequence goes on from JAUBNY010000185.1 coordinate 6,061,866, forward strand.
GTGTTATAATGTACAGCAATATCAGTATAGTAAGTAGAATAAATCCATTTCAAGTCATTCAATTATTAGTTGATTACAGTCTATATTTTAATCGAAAAATGAGATGTTTTGCTGGAACAACAGACTTTTTCTTGAAGAAAGGCTGGTAACAGCTCATCTTTTGCAGCACTAAAAAGTTTTATATGTTGGTAAGCCATGTGCCTCCCTACAGTCAGCCAGTTAATAATCCAAGAAACAAAGTCCATTTCACACTGCTGCACAATTTCTATCAGCTTCCTGAAATCTTGCCTTCAATTGCAAGATACTCACATTGCAACAGTAGTCATTTAAACTCTAAAAATACCAGAAATCACTGGAAATACATTTTGTACGTAAAAAAAAAAAATCTTATAAAGACAATTTTCACAATAGTGTAAAACATTTTATCTAATCTGTACATAAAAAAGAAATACAGAAAGCCAAATAGTCAGTGTTTTTAATTCTTGGTAACTGCCTCTTACAAAGGTGTAGATTTAATAAACCTAGTTTGTCCTCAGAAAAAAAATAGATTAAGATGCACAACCGTGCTTTAAAGAAGAAATAAGTATCCATCCCCAGATAACTATTTTATAGAAATGTATTCTATCTAGTTGAAATTTTTATATACAGTTCCTAGAATGCATATGCTCATTGTGTCATGAAAAAACTAGGAAAAATCAACCTGTAGGGGTATTTACAAAGAAACAGATAAAACAAGTTCTTAATCAAATATGGCCTTCTAATAGAAGCAACTGCTGATACAGAAAAAATCTCCCTCTGGTTACTAGAGAAAAAAGTGCAGATTCCCTCCATCTGAATACAGGGCTTATGTTAACATGACATGATTATATATAATTACTGTAAAGTGATTTATTTTGTGATAAAATACTAATTAAAGAAAATATCGCTTATGTGCAAACTGCCACAGGTGGCAAAGAATACAAGAGAAAAGCTGCCATAGCAAGGCTCCAGCAGTGAATATTTGAAAATAGTATACATGGAAGAACTGATTCAAAATTAATGCTTAATTTTAAGGTGCTATAAATGCACTCTACTTAAATAAAGGCAAAAAACATTGCATTATCTTCATGTTTGTAAAGGTTTTGTTCAAGTAATATGGTTTTGTGTTTACAGAACTGCATCTGTAAACCAAATTCTTACAGCTACATTTGTTTTCACAAAACAGTATGTGCACAGAAGTTCGGTAATAGTTAAGTCATTTTCTTGGGTAGCTGGCCACTTCTACTTTTAAATGAGCACAGTTATTAAAAATGTAGAGTGGGAAATTTTCTGCAATAAAAAAAGCTAGTTTCAGGAGCTTAGCAAAACTTTTTGTAAAACATACACGATAGTGAATTATTTGCAAAACTTGCTAATCATAATTTACCCATATTTACACAAAGTATTTCATTTTCTCTGTTATCATAATCATTTAAATTCTGTTTCAGACATCAGATTTATACTATGTATTAAGTGACCAGCAGATGTGGTGGTGTTTTTTCCATTCTCTTACATAGAACTAAGAACAAACTAATTACAGCTCTACAGAATTAGCATACAGAAATTATTTCTACTTACTTTCTTCTCCACAAACACAGACTCCATAATTTAATACCAAATGCTTGTAAGACAGCTGGCTCATCATACTTGCAGCCTCAAAGAAGGACTTTGAGGAAGGAGAGAGAGCGAGAGAGAATAAAAATAAAAACGAAGACAAAACTCCAAAGCACTAAATGACCTCTAATGAAACGTTCATTTTTCAAAACACTTCAATTTGCATCTCAATGCAAATATCCCGTGTAATACAAACTACAATGCTTATTTTTGCCCAGACCAAACTTTTATGTATTATTAACTTAAAGTACATACTACAGAGAAATTATCAATCTGTTTTCCTGCAACTTGACACTTCAAAGAGAATCTTTTCTTCCAGACTAATTGTGCAAAGTAGACAGTGATTAAATTCATGACAAATGTAATCAGTTCACAATTTGTTCCTTTAACTAACATTATTAAGTTAAAGATAAAAAGTATTATATACTGTATCCAATACCATAGACATTATGTCTCCCTGCCAGGAAAATTTTAGATGCTTTAGATGCAGCAGCCCCTCTAAATACATATTACTCCACTAGCTGCCACAAAGTCAAAATTTAGTAATTTTCCTCTCAAATATTGTATTGACATTTCTGTATGCTTGGGGTCAACAGATTTTCACCTAACTTCAGAATATGAGAACATTATTCACCTTATTAAAATTAAAAATACAAGGTGTTCTTTAGTTTCTTTATTATTTCTGACCTGTCCAAATTGTATGCCCTCATGACTTTTAAATATTAATTATCTTTTCTTTTTTTTGCTAACACTTCAGTATATATTTTTTAGAATATTTGAAAAACTGGCTAACCAATGGATTGGTTCTCTTGGCTTCCTATAAAAGTTTCAATGTTGAAGCCTTTATACTACAGGAATTGAATACAGTTATGTAGTCAAAATAGATAATAAATAGCCATATAAGGTTCAAAGTTATACATGAAAAACTACCACATCCTTTTAATATTTTTAAATTTAAATTCTCATATATTTAGGCTTAGGCTCTATTATGTTAACAGTGATTTGATTTCTGCAGAAGGGTCTTTCTGGTTTGCTCAAACGCTGAAAAGCCTAATAGCATATGAGTGATTGTACATATATCAAGCGTTCTCATATACATACATGCTTCTGATTTTTATGACTTGAAATGCATATTGATTTCCCAATGAAATAAAATTATTTAAAAATGGCAGGAAGAAATTTTTTGGAAATGTTGGTACTTTGTTTGTTTATAATTGATTTATTGGAGAAGAGGTCTGCGGCCAACTGTCTCGCTTGTGATGCCTGCACGGTATCTCAGTGGGCAGCTCAGAACTCCCAGAGAAATGGGAGAAGGTAAAATACATAAGTGTACTTTTACAGAGACAATCCCAAACCTATCCTTTCAGTATCATGAGGCTAGGAATGAACTTGGTTGTGAGCAGTTCCCTACTATATAACAAATACTGCAAGAAAATACTGTAAGAAAAATTAAAGTTCTATATATGATGGGCAAATTCATGAACAATCATACCAACCTCAGAGTAGTTTCTGTGCACTTTATCCAGCACCTTTAAAAGAACTTCAGTTTGATGGAGCTGGCCATAGTCTCCTACTTCTTTTCTTATACCTTTGAAAATCTTTGTAAATGTGCCCTGTCCAAGACTCTCTTCCTAAAAGTGAGGGAAAAAAAAAAGTGGGAAAAAAAATCAGAAATCTTTGCTAGGTCTGGGAAGAATCTCAAACTTTCACCCTAAACAATCATATACAAAATTTCACAGTTAACATACATCTTGTATCTGACTGACAGGACTGAGAAGAAACTACACCAGATAAATCTTTTCTTTTTAAGTACCTCAGGAAATAAACTGCTGCAAGAGCTAGCAGAGAGGGTGCTACTATTACTAAAATGTATTTAGACATCTGTTGGCACTGCAAAAATAGTTGCTATTGCAGTCAAAAGAACATTATTAATAAGACAAAAGAAACTGTATTATATGAGAATTCTAAATATTTTGGCTTCTCTTACAAGACTAAAGAGAGATCACAGCAAAATGCTTTTAGGTAAGAGTATTTTAAGTACAGGCTAAGTTGTTAAAACATAATATAGATCAAACCAACCAACCACTTGCAGCAGAAAATGGAATTAAGGACTTACAAATATCAAGTCCTCGTTACGGATTTTGTGAAAGACCATCTGGTTGACATTATTGTGTCTCTGTAATGTAGGTGAGGAAGGTACATCAGAAACACTATTGCTTCTGAAAACTAGGAGATTTGATTTATCTGCCAAGAAAAGGAAGAGTGGAGAGAAGAAAATGAAAGTGCAAAATATAAAACTGTAACTATATTATTTTAATAGAATTGTTAATGAGAAAAAGAGGATATCCTTCCAAGGTCAATTCATTCTAAAGGTCACACAATATTCCAAAGGTCTGTTAAACAAATTCAGAGTATTAATTCTTCTAATCAGCAGAAAGATTCAGGTTCCCTCAGCTTTTTTTTATATTTCTTAAGTATGTCTATTTTTGGATGAGCACATTCTGAAATACTCCAGACTCCTTTCCTATCTTAACTTTTGCTGTGTTTTGAATAACAATCAGGGATGGAAAAAGAGCATACAAATCACCTTTTTACACATTAAAAAGTTTTTCTGATAGACACTTGTACCTCAGTGTCTCTCTAGAATTTGTAAATATTTTTGCTCCTGGCAGTAGGTTGATGATTTTCATTGCCTTATATTTACCACAATAAATATTCTTCAAGTGATCTTGAAAAAATGCTTTCCAGGAATGGAGCAATTTTGCTAGTGAAACAAAGCTTATAAATACACATTTATAGGCAAATGTGTGCACGCATGTGATTATACTGATTACATACTTTGTAATTCAGATGCATATATTTTATTGATTTCCCTGGAAATACGGTTTTGTAATTCTCTGTAATAAGTACATGCATTTCTCCACTGGCTAATTTCAATGAAGTCTGAAAGAGTTAAACATATGTAACAAATATGTGCTCTAAAGTGTTTTTTTTTTTTTTTAATAGACTCAGAGAGTGACTTACTACTGTCTACTGTAAGAGGGGGAAAAATAATAAAAAAATAAGGGTAAGACATTCGTTATTAGAATGCACAAGGGAGGAAGAGTATGAATATTCAAGTGACAGCAAAACTTTAATACAAATTCAAGCCTAGTGGGATTTCTGAAAATTCATTTCCCTAGCAAGTGTTCTATTCCCATTTATGCTTTTCAGTGATAAATAAGGGGTGAAATCACATTCTAGTCTAGAATATTTGAGGTAGAAAATGATGTCAAGTAAAAATGAATCATCTATGGAAATCTGGCATTGTTAGTTCCATTGCTTATGGAAATATTTAGTAGGAAGATAATTGGTTGAATAAAAAATACTGCACACAATCCACTGCAATTAAGAAAACAGTTTTACTTCTAATGTAAGACTGTTACAGCTACCATAATTCTTTCTGGGAAACCAAGAAAAATCCAATCAGGAAAAACTGGCACTTGGATGGAAAATTCTATGATGAACAAACAGATAAATGTGTGTATGTGGCAGAGGAAACATCAAAAATTACTCACAACCACTCAACCAACCAGAAGCCCACAGAAAAACATTTATCTACTTCCTGGAGAATCATTTAATTTATTAATGCATTTTTAAAACTCAAACTAAATGTCTGACACACAAAAGTTTACTAGTAAGTTACCATCTCTTACCTTTTGGTTTTGGAGGACAGCATTTGATAAACTGGAAAATTATGCTGTCTGAACGGACAGTTTCTGTCTGGTAGCAGGTCAACAGATCCTTAAGATTACCAAAACTTCTTTTGGTTCCACTAAGATTATATTCTCCATTTTCATTTTTTGTAATTAAGCAGTGCTTATAATCAGTGACATTTTCACGCTGCAGATTTTTCATTAAAAAGAAATATTTACTATTTAGAATAAATTTACTATTTACAAACATTTTTTGAATATAGAGCACTCCACTAATTAAAGTGAATTCAGGAGTATGCTACCATAATTTGCTATTTTTGTTTCACTATTTAATACTGTTTGTAAGAAAATAAGACACTATTTCCAAATGAATTAGTATAATGACACTAAGGAAAACAAATGTTATTAAATCTCCTGCCACAGAGACTTCAAAGCACAGAATGGATCTAGTAATCTAGTAAACTAGTAATAAGAACTGTCTCACCCTAAAAAAAAATTAAAATTAAATTTTGCTGGAAGTAATAACTCAAGGGCTCAAGCCCGTTAGACGGCGCAGATGTATGATAAGCTCTTCTGACAAGCGTTTCGAGATCTCAGCTGTGTTTCTATCTTTGTTGTCTACAGTGCAGTTCTAAGCTCCTTGTTTCTAGCACAGATTCTCATTATGCATTGAATTTTTTATGTTGAATCTTGAAAAGAGCACACTGGCCTTTTCTAAACAAGAGGACCTCTTCGTATTAACAACGTGGAAAATGTTCCAACAAATTCTGAATCTCAGAACCCTTTTAATTACTTACCCAGAAATAATCAGGATAAGCAGAAAATTGGCAAGGCCAATTAATAGCAGGTTTAATTGGTCTGGACACTTATACTTTGGGAACTCAGAGAATGATCTCTTAGTCTAAAAAAATCCCTTTCACGTACATTTTACTGACTAGACATACCTTTTAAACGAAACAGATTTCAAAATGGTTGTTTACTTCTTTACACACCAACTTTTCTGTTGTTGTTTTCAAAGATGTGCAAATGTCTGACAGTATTTGGCAAATTTGCTATCTTTTTGCAAACCAACAAGAAAACCCACAAGTTACTTTCTCTACTTATGAACTCCCAAAGTAGCTCACCTTAACTAGTAATAATAATTAAAAAAACATTCATGGAATAGGACTCTGTAATTGTGTAACATCAGTATTGCCCAAAGCAGAAGTATATCTGATTTTTTAGCAGCATTAGAATTGCAGGCATTTCTATTATGACTTCCATTCTCAGAGTTTCAGAATGGTTGGGGTTGGAAAGGACCTCTAGAGATCATTCCAGCTAACATAGGCTTAACAGATCTATGTTTATATAACACTGCCATAGAATCTGTCTGGCCCAGCACTGTGAGCTAGGCCAGACTAGAGCTAACTACATAACCAGTAAAACCAAGCCCCAGTCTGTTAAAAAAAATATATATATATCAGCACAAAAAGACAAGGACTATTGGACCATTTCACCCTTTCCAGGACTCTCAAGCTCTTTCTCTCTGCTATATTCTCTTATTCTCCAAGGTGCACCTGGTATTTATCATTTATGACTGCTGACCATACACAGATTAGCACATGCTTCTTCCAGGATCTGGAAGTTTTCTTCACCTAACACAGGTAGATATAGAACCCCACAAACAGTTTGAAGAGAAAACTCGGGATAATTTGCTGTGAGCCTCTACTCACTACTACAATTCCATGAAAATTGTACAGATGTTATATAAGGCAAAAGACCTACCTCTATGGCAAACGTGAGGAAGTACTTTTTGAAATCTTTAGGACTGCAACGAAGAACATAGAAGCCAGTCTGATTACCTGCTTTCTTCAGTTTATTGATGGCAAAGTCCATGCTATAATAAAAAGAAAATCTATGTAATAGTGCATAATTTCAAAAGTCAAAAACAGCAGAGATTGTTAGTGTTTGTTAGTCAATCAGACGTATAACATATTTGGATGGTAAATAAAGTTCTCAGTTCTTTAGAATTTCACTTCAGCCAAGTGAAGTGGCTTTTGGTCCCTTTGTTTTACAATATTCAGAATAACTACTTATACAGACAAAAAATATTAAAAACTTTCAATATTGAAAATACCACAATCACTCATTTCATAAGAAACCTTAATGTCTAAAAAAAATACATATTTTTCTAGACTTAAGGTGTGACTTTGAATTTCCATCATGGAACAAACTATAAAAAGATGCCTCATACCTAAGCTAAAATTAGTAAAAGGGGGTGGCAAATTTAGCAAAAGGAGTTAAAATAAAATTTCCTCCATCATTTATTACTACAAAATTTAATTTTCCCCCTATATATAGCTTCATGATTTTCATAAATGACTATTTTCACCTAGTTCCAACAAGAAGGAATAGAATGGTCTGGGAAGATTCAGACTTGTTTCACATCTTTCTCCACAGCCCTAACACGTGACATTAGTCTACGTCTACAGAAGCAAGTAATGTAATTAAATTTGTATTGGTCTCCATCTTTCTCTTCTGAGGGTTGTAGCACCTATGTTTTCTGTCAATGGAAAGTTTCCAAAAAGATCATAAGCTAGTGCTATGCAACATATAGTAACATATGGTAACCTATGGCACATACTAAGAAAGCCTTCGAGCTTTCTATAGGCTAAAAAAAGTAGCTATTTTATTTTTGCCATCTTGAAGCACTGTTAAACTGGGCATGCATCCTTCTGTAAACAACAAATAACACTATGTCAAATGTTAAAAATCAATACAAGCCCCAAATTTTTTCCTTAAAAAAATGGAGAAAATGAACAAGTAGACAATATTAAAAATAAACAGAAATTCCAATATATGTGGTCAGGAATTTCCTGTATTCCTTCCTCAAATATGGATCTAGTGCTACCTGAACTTTACTATTACTCTTTGCAATTCAGATACTATTTCTGCTAGAGGCCACAGCTAAATCATGAGATTCTTTGTTTATCACAAAACACGTTGTTGTCATGGCAGTAATTACAATTTTGTAAGTTCAGCATCATGTTTTTACTAGATATCTCGGAGGAAAAAACGGAATTCTAAAAGATGAAAATTAAAATCAGCTTTTTTTTTTGATAATACATTAAGAAAACACTGTATTCTGCAAAGATTCAAATTGTGGGGAAAAATGAAACATTTTGTAGTAGATATATGTAATAAATACATAGGATGCATCAGGACTCACAGTTAGGGTAATTTTCATCTTTCAAAAGCAAAAGCAACTTGCTATGATAACAGGAAACAACTTACAAAATTGGCCCATGGCAGTTGCTTTGAATATTTTCAAGCACTGATGGTGGTGCTACTTCTTTGCAGAGATAATGGTGTGCATCTGCAGTTAATCTGTAATATCCATCAATTAATGATACAAAGGAGAGAGCTTCTTTTAATGACTGAAATTCAGCCTCCTGTTGAATTGTGGGTGTAAAACAGAGAGATTATTCAGTTTATAATAGACAATACAAAATTCTGGAAATGGTAATAATATAGCACATAAATACGTGCCTACATTAAATATACCTACATTGTTTTTTATTACTATTTGTCTATTTTTAACTCCAAGGTACAGAAAGTTGGTAGCAACTTAATGTTCAAAGTGAAAAACAAACACAAACAAATGTGCTCTGGAAAGCAGATGAAATGAAGCAGCAGACAGATGCAAACAAGAGGGAATAGCTGAAAGGAGAAACTCAAGCTGACGCTATTTAGGTGTTTATTACAGCCAAAATTTTTTTCCTAAGGGAAAGACTCTGCTTATCAAAGATTTATAGGACTCTCCTCAATTAGCAAAGAAAAATCTCTAAAAAGCTACTTGACTGAAAATTTATGGCTCAGAGACCTTTGCCTCCTGACCAGGATGAGAGGTGCAGTAGAGGGAAGCTGGGCTGTGAATGATGAGGTCAAAGGAAAAAAGACTTCGTAAAAGGTCTGTGCAGAATGTGTTGAAAGGTTAAGAGCAGGGCAAGATTAAAACCTCCTCACCCAAGACTCCAGGGACACACTTAACTAAACAAACACTAAACATTTTTTTTAACTAATCAACAAATAAAAAAGCTAGGGCTCTTGAACATGAGATAAGGACTTGTGCCTTCACATTCTTTATTAGAAGAGAACTTGGTAACAACCATGTGTCCAGCTGTTTCAACATGATCAGAACACCTACACAACTGACAGATTCGAAACTCCACAGTTTTAAAGCATCCATGTATGCTTAAGCCACTGTGTCAAATATTTTTTTATAAGCAATTTTGAAAAGTTAATCTAGATCATAAATAGCTACCTGTAGCATGTAAATTATCCACATGAAAAGCATGGACTATCAAACTTCAAAGCATGGAAGTGTTACAAATTTCCACGCAAGAAAATATAGCATTGGCTTTAGACAGGCTCCTAGAAAGTCAGTTTTGTACTTAAAAGTATATACACTTAACTATCCAACTCTACCACTGTTGGTAAGAATAAAGAATATTAGGTGCTTAAAGTTAAGGAAGCTTCCTCCACTAGAAGTATACTGCAAAAATGTATTTTCATCTTATGTTTAATTAACATACAGTAACATAATATAATAAATAGCATAGCAATCACAGTCTGCTCAAAGTAACACTTTTTTTTTCTTTTAAACCAATGTAGAAAAGTAAACAGACCAGATTCTTGCTGTCTTGCTTGTGAATAGTGACAATTCTTCTCTCACTGGAACCTTCCTGGCTTGCTTGTTTGATGCTGACATCAATGATATCAGGAAAATCACAGTATGTTTGTAAATCCTACAACAAACATTGGTTATACCATCAGCAATATAACATAAATTTCAATTAGGAACACACATGCAACACTGAAATTACTAAATTCTGACAATACTAAACTAGTATTTCCATAGAAATACTACAGAAAAGAATTCAAAAGAGAAGTTAACCCCAGAAATTATGCTGATCTTTACATACATATATATCCAACCACGATTTTTAAAACAGCTCTCATCTGCACCTCAGTTCCCTTACTATGATGGTCTTCTATCGGGCTGCCAGGGGTTAGATCAAAATATATTGTCAAATGAGTCAGATTGAAAATATAATCTCCAAAATATGAAAAATTCCTGAAGAAGCAGTGTTGTTGATTGTAGCAGTTTTAATGCAGCAAAATTTATATTTCCAAAACCAGATCCTAGCAAAGAAGATCCTAAAATCTCAAACACATCAATAAAAGAAAGGATTCTTTGTTTAAAGAAATATTACCAGGAGGATCCAAAATAAAAGTGACAATAAATACACATACAAAGGATTTTGATTTAGATTTAAGCATTTTTTGGATCTATGCAGTGGTGTTTTGTGAAAAATAAAAAAAGGGTACACTGTGAATAATCTTTTTTGAGGGTTTTTTCTTTGGGACCTAATTATAAGCAGTCTAACCAAAGAGGTTTACAGGGCTCCTTTTCTTGTTTTGTGCAGAATTTTACATGCTAAGGATCAAATTTATACCGAGAGTTATCTACCTAAAGCAGTTTTTCTAGTTAACAGCTTATTCAGGTAAGCATATTCCTTTACATTACTGCAAACTTTCTGCAAGAATATATTGAGCATGTACTGACGCTCAAGACCTAGGTTATCAGAAGCATAAATCAACACAAATGCACTGAAGTCCCTAAAGTTCCTTTTATTCAAACTGGGCTGCCAGAATTGTGAACTGTGAAAACAATTTCATCTTCTCCCACCTTCAAAAATAAAAATCTTGTTTCAATTCAATATCTCAGTAAATTTCACAGTATTTTGCTGAAGCAGGAGTTATGATCATACTTACAGCCAGGTATATTCCATTACTAAGTTTTCATAACTAATCATTTCTACATGGTTTCTGGACTAGGCTATACATATAGAGCTTTCAACACATCTCTTCTCAGCAAATTGGAAGCATAATACTTATTAACCACGAAAAATAATTTTGAAATCTCTACATGCAAAAGTCAATTTAAACACTATTTAAATCTAAAGGCTTGTTTCTCATGCAGAAGCAATATAACATGTATAAATTTTGTTTACGCAAAATTATAAATAATTATAAATAAAAATAGGGTTTAAAGATACCAGATGACTGGAATCCAATTGCAAAAATCTTAGCAATGGTGGAAGGCTGATGTGTAACAGTTAAGTAAATGAATTTAGTATCAACCTAAAGCTATCCTAAAAAAAGTTTCTAAAACATCTAGATATGCATTTTTTTTTTCAATACAAGGAAAAGTTACAAAAGTTACTATAGTCCTTTGTAAAATATAACCGATTTCATAGTTTGGTCTTGACTATTTTTACTATGCATCAAAACTAGTGAAGTAACAGATGACATTGTTCAGTAAAACTGAGCTGTGTTTTACTTTCATTTCTTCTTTGGAAAATCCCAACACTCAAGTGTTACCTTAAAAGTATCGAGTTCTGGTAAATCTGACCAATGAATACTTATGCTGGTATGTCATACACAGCATGAAGAACACTGATGCAGATGTGAATGATTACAAGTTATTGAAACATTTTAATTCCTAAACAAAACCTATACAGACCCTGCAGTCATAAAAGTGTAATTTGAGAGTTCAGCTACTGGCAGGTAACTAAGTGCAACAGGAAGGATGTATAGGTAATTTTATCTTGTTTTATCTTGCTTTTCATCTTAAAACACTGATCTTAAAGAGCTTGAGGACAGTACACATTTTACTCATTTCTGGAGCCAGAACCATTAATTCTTTGTATCAGTTTTTACAATCTGAATGGTCTAACACCAAATTTTTCATTTGTTAAACTATTTAGTGTTCAAGGACTGTTTTTTACTTGTAATGCACTGAAAAAAAACTAATTTTAAAATGCTAATACTATTCAAGTCAAGAAAAACTTGTGTGCATCTATGCCATACAGAAATTTTATAATTGATCTGAAGTCATTTTTAACAACCAGAACTTATAACATAAGGAAGTCACGGTCACACAATAAATTGCAGAATTTAAATAAGGCAACTGCATTCAGAAAGATTACCTGTTCTGTAAGTGTCTCACAGTCTTTAAGTTTTCCTCTTGAGCACTGAATTCCACCATTTCCAGTTATTACAATGGTTGCAAAACTTTCCTCTCCAGAAGGATCTCCACCAGGTTCTTTTACCTCAAAAACCTCTGAATAGAAGGCAGACTGAAGGGTTTCCAGATTTATAAGATACTTAAGTTTCAAGTTTCTGGCAGTAGCTTTGCATTGGCCAAACTGTTGTATAAATTTCCGGAACCTGTACCTTATTCTTTTTCGTGTTAAAATGTGGTAGTCTTGGATTTTTGCTCGAACACATTTAGGCAAAAATGTTTTATAGCTGTGAATACATAATCAGTAAAAAAAAATCTGAGTTTATCCAGTAAATCTAGGAAAGATAACTATTTCTGTGCTAAGCAAGCAATATATAAACACCTTCCTTAACTGCAATATTTTTATTTTAAAGATCAAACATCAAAGATCCTTTTTCAATCTCTAGTTTATCATTTCAAATGTACACTCATTTCTTCATGTTTTTTTCTCATTCAGTTTTATCATATTACATAAATATACTTTCCACAAATACTGACATTTCTACTTCAGCCACTACTGCAATTTGAAAAAAGACGGTAGAAGGAAACTCCAAGTTAAAAATCACGCAATTTGGTTTTCTTGGTATAAAAGCTGGAAAGAGTAACATGGGATGTGAGACAGAAATGATCAGATATTCTGGTTGAAAATATACGTGACTAAATACAACCCTGCAGCTGATTCTTATTCAAGTTTTCTGTACCACAGACTATATTATTTGGTGCTAAAAGCCACCCACAAACAGGAACATTGTGTTGATCTGTATAGCCCTTTCTGCAAGGTTTCATTAAAAGGCAGGCAAGAAGGATTAATTAGCAGGAAGAGAAACAGCTTAGCTGAAGTGGAATCTGATTAAGAAATGGAATGAGAAGATAAGGCCAAGGTATATAATTCCTTCACCTCAGTGCTCTCTATAAAGGCCCACCTATATCCCTATGCCTCCTGAGAGAGTCTACAGAACAAAATACTACTCATACTACAGATACATTGGATAGTATAGTACACTGGATCAAAAAGAGTTGTTAGATACCGTTAAGGAGACTGATATCCTTCATCTTAGAAAGATCATGGCCATCAGGAAAGGTACCCACACCATACCCATCTTCAAGAGGAAAAAGAGGGAGAATTTAGGAAACCACTGGCTAGGCAGCCTAGTCTCTGTCCTCAGGAACATTATGGAGCTCTTTCCTGGAAGTCATAATCACCCACGGAAGCCATATGCAGGCACGCAAAGAACAGAGACGAGTAGGAACGACCAAAAAGGATTTTCTATATTCGTGCATGAATAACTCGACTGCCTTCTATGATAAAATTACTGTCTCACTTGACGAAGGGCAAGCACTGAATGTTGTTTCTTTTGACTTCAGCAACATCTTCAGCACAGTCATGTAGAAACTTTGTAGGACAACAGTCAAGATATGGACTGGATTAGGTGAACTGCACATTGGGTGGAAACCTGTCTGGAGATCAGGGCTATGACAGTAATGAGCTAGCAGATTGAACTTTGTTAGCTGTTTTTCTCACAAGCTGATCCTGAGCCTGACACTGTTTGTCATTCTCATTAACAACCTGGACAATAGAGTGGAACACAAATTCCATCAAATTGATGCCAACAAATTGGAGGGTGTGTCTGATATTTTAAAGGACAAATTTCTTACTGCAATCTAAACACACAGAAGAAATAGTGCATGAAGAAATAGAAAGTTTAACAAAGCAAATGTGAAGTCCTGCATCTGTGATGGCATAACCCTATCCATCAGTAGAGGTTAGGCATTCAACAAGCTAGAAATCAGCTTTGCAAAAAAGACATGGGGATCCTGGTTGAACATGAATTACAGTGTATCTCTTAAGATCATGGAAACTAACCACATAGAGGACTGCATTAGGAAGGGCCTAGATAGCAGCTAGAGGGAGTTGATCATCCTCCTCTTGCTTGAGAAATCACCCATGATGTTCCTCAATTCAGTTTTGGTCATCCCAGTACAAAAATAGACATCAATGAACTACAGTGAGTTCAGCGCAAAGATGATAGTTAATATAGTTAAGGGCTCGGAGCACAACATGCTACATAGGGGACCTAGAAGAGCTTGATTTCAGTTCAGTTTGGAGAAAAGAAGGCTAAGTAGGAGCTTCTAATTAAAACTAGTCAAAGCTAATCTAATTAGGCAAAGACAATAAAGACAACTGATTAAGGGTATTTGCAGATGTGCCCAAGGAAAGGACAAAAGGGCAACAGACACAACACAAGAGACATTTTGATTAGATAAGGAAAAAATCTTCCTCAATATAAATGATTATATGCAGGACAAAGCTGCATACTGATATGGTAAAAGTCTCTATCTTTGAAGATTTTCGAAACTTGAAGAATAAAGCCCTCGGAAACTTGATCCAACTTTGAAGTTGGCCCTGATCTGAACATGGGTTCGATATGAAGGTTTCTGCCAATACTAATTATTCCTTACATTATTTTCCACAAACTGCTGTCTTGCCATTAAGACAAAATCCACATACCCACAAACTTGAAGAATGACAATCTTGATATATATCTTCTATTAATATGCAGTTTGCATTACAAGTAAATTAACAGAGCTACTATACAGAAAGAAAAAAATAAATAAAAAGATCAACCGTCAATAGTTCTTCACTCAATGGATGCTCTTGTGCAAAAGTACTGTTTTAGGTATCATGTAGGTGTAATTAAATTCCGAAGTATGTATGGAGTTACCTGACTGAATTGTAAATAGCCAGTGGGGTTTGGTCCTTTTCTTTGGCTACTCTCATCATATCCAGAACAGCCATTCCAAGGCATTCTTCTTGTGTTTCATGAGTAACAGGCATTTGTATCCACCCATTCAAAAAGTCATCTCGCCACTAAAGAAGTAGGATACGATAAATCAAAATTTTCGCATTGCTGTTCAACAGTAAAATTTTTTAAATGACCGCATTCTTAGGACTGAACCATTCTTTCCCCAGTTATACACATTCATATCAGATACCACCTACCACTAGGTAACATCGCTTGCAATATTCTGTTGTAGAAGTCCAAAAAGGTCAATGGGAAAACAATGTCACACATTATATCAGTCCAAAAGAAGGTTGAAGTGAAATACTTCCACATGTGCCAGTGGCACAAGAAAGGAGACACATACTGTCATTTGAGTTTCTTCTCTTGATGACCACAATATGACCCTGAATTTCATTTCTGTATTTCATTTTTGATTTCAAGCAGTCAAAAAGCCTATATAGCAAGAAATGAAAGGGAACAAAGACCTTTACCAGTTGGCATGAAGGAGAAAAAGGTCATACCTGTGCAAATAGGTAAGACATGACAATATCATCAAGAACAGGGCTTTCAGCACCCCGAAGAAGGCCATATCGATATGCTCTGCTTGTGCCATTGCAATACCAGTGTGGAAAATAAAACCTGTTAGGAAATATTTAGGAAAGTATCAGTAAGCTGATATTTTTACCTACCAACATGTCTGCATTTTCCCTTTCACAGACATAAAATTCATGCCCACTAGTCTAGAGGACTCCATATTGGAGTCAATAGAGAGCCCTCTAAATGGAAGGGGGGAGGGAGAAAAAAAAAAAAAAAAGAGCTTTGGACTTAGTTCCTAAAGTATGACATTTAACCCGGGTAAGAAGTTGGACTAGTAGCAAGATCTGGCAGCTCTGCAAGGTAATCTCATTGATCACATCAGAGAATCCTGTGTCACTGACTTGCAGTTTCCTTTGAGGCAGGGCTATGTAGACTGATTCAAACATGGAGAGGGTAAAAATATATCATTCTGTGATTGAGAATCTCAACAGTAGAAATTTGAATAGGATTCACCAGGTATTTCATCTCTTGAAAAACTCAGAAGGGGAGAAATTAACAGAGGTATGTCAAAGGTAAAGCATCCTTGGAACAGCCTTCCCAGGAAAAAAATGATGTAATCTTCACAGCTTTCAAGTATTGGAATGCCACTAACACCTGGATATGTTTTTTTTCCTATTCATTTGGGACAGAAAGGTGGACCCGATGATCTCCAGACATCTTTCCAAAATATATGTTGATATTCTATGAAATTTATTAAAAAAAAAGTTACTAAAAATATGCAAACTATGGGAACTTTTTCAGTATTTCAACTTGCAACTAATTACGGAAGTACTAATCAAGCCACACCGTATAATTCAAAGAGATACAAGTCCTTATTACAAAGACTTTTATATTCCTTATAAGAAATACTGTGTAAACTGCTTTAAAATAACACTTTCAAAAGTCAGATCAAACAGAATTGTTCTTTGGCAGCCATCCTCCAGGCTACATGATACAATATTGCATTTCAGAACTTGCAGGATTCAAACAGATAAGCACACAGGAGATCAAATGGATTGCTACTACTACAAAAAAAAATACCGTTTTTACTTCGATTTTATTTTTATTTTTCGTTTCTTCAATATGTAATAACAAACAATAGTCTATGGGATGTAGATAGCAGACAAAAATATACCATTCAAGCTTGTTTAGTTTTATTTATTATTTTATCTATATTTTTATCCAGATTTTTTTTTGACAATCTGCCTGCAATTTTTGAGACATTATCCCTCAATTAAGTATTTTATTTCTTTGTCTTACACTGTTTTGAATTAGTATGAAAAAAGACTTATATTTGAGTTGCATTACCTTATCCTGTAAAGTAGAGTGAATCTAGTTGCATCATCCACATGGAAGATGTGATTTGGGGGAAACCAAATTCTGTCCGTCTTATTCATGAGAGCAAACATGTTATGATACACTGGCATGATACCTGAACAAAGAGGATAGAAATCAAAAAACAACCTTTAAGAAACCATTACTATATACAATCAGCCTTACCTTAAAAAAAAAAACAAAAAAAATCTCACAAGTTAGTAGTAACAATTTGACACATGTTCTCCAATGGTTCACTGTGATGCTCTGTAACTATTAATATCATTGCAACGAGTACCCTATAAAGTGCAAGTCATTTTTGTTGATATTCTTTCTCATTCTTGTGTTCTCTTACTACGGAATGTATTCACTAGTAATCCTATACTTCATAGCTATATTACAGATTTTCTTAGAATGGCACTTAACACAATTGGTCCTCTATCTTTCAGTTTAATTAAGAAAAAACAACAAAGAACAGTGCTTTTTACTTACCTTTTCCAAAAATAGGCACAGTTGTCTTACATTTTTAGACTGAAGGAAAATTGAAAGCAAAGCAGTACAAAGAAAATCATCGTGAGTAGGGCAAACACCTGCCATCTACATTTATTTAAGGACATTATCAGTTAAGGACAAAATAAACATGTGCTGTTTATGACACATAACAAGAAAATGATTTTCCCAAAACAATTCAAAACTCTTTTAATGAGAACTAACAGCCAGACCTACGTAATCACAAAATATGGAAATCAACTCTTTGTATCTGGAAGGACATTTCCTGTCTTCTGTGCCTCCTCATAAAGAATTATAATAGCAAAGAAATTAACATGTGTTCTAACCCTTCAAAGGAAAATAACGTTTCTGACTTTGTTTCCTTTCCCTCTGTTATTTTAAATTTAGTCACTACAGAAGATAAATGGGTCACAATGATTCAAAACTGCCACCTGAACAAGCAATCTTGTTCACAATAAACCCAAGGCTTATTTATGTAGTTTTGTAACTCACAATTGACTGAATGGTCTGCAAAGGGAGTTCATGAAAAATATTTAACAATGCTTATCTGCTATTAAAAAAAAAATCACAGCAGTAGGTGAAAGTACTAAAAAAAAAATTCCTACATAATCAAGGAGAAGGTAAAGAAGGATACAAAAACCATAAACACAGAGAATACAAAATTGTTCTAGTACGAAAACATTGCCCCAAAAAATGCCAAAAAATGTATTAGAGAAATTAAAAGCAAAGAAAAAAACCATTAACTTAAAGAAATAAGGAAACTAACAAAACAGAGGCTCCAAATTTAAACATGCTCATAATTTTTAAAAGTAAGCCTTTGACACAACTTAAAGAGAATATTTAATATGCAAAGTAATACTGTTCAGGCATTAATATAAAAATATTTAGTTAGAACAGAATCTTTTGATTTAGATACAAAAGGACAACTACCAGTATAGCAAGCAATGTCCAGCCTAAGACTGGCCTACAAACTAAGACTTAACTGCAACTTAAGCACAGCAGTTAAAAGCACTTGAGTTCACACATACATAGAACTTCACAAAAAGCAGAAGACCACATCAGTATAAGCTGTCTTGAAAATAGTTAAGTTACTTTGAATTGAATTCAATTATCATTACATGAACTCCAGGCACACCACAGGACTACAGATCCACCCTTGCAAACATCATCTATTACACAATTTCTGAGAACAATTTGATACAACCAAATAGACAGACAGAAAAGGCAATATATGAAATTTAAGCAAAGGAATATTATATGTTCTAAGCAAATACTTTCTTCTAGTGTTCTCTTAGAGTCAGGTAAACAATATGGAAGTTACATTCAAATTTGAAGCTTGTAGAAAACAGAAATGCTAAGATGAACAATGAATATTAAGAAAGCAAGAGAGCCTTCTTGTTAAAATCATCAAGAATTTATATAAAAATTTATATTCATTTAAAATTTCTTAATCAAGTTTAGCATTTTGCCTTTTCCTTATTTTTATTTACAATCAGGCTTTCTGAGTGCATATGGCACACTATCATGCTGTTCTGACTTCTCTGTTAATTTCCCCCATTCTTCCTCTTTATAAAATAAAGGTGAGCAATATGAAAACTTGATGTTCCCACTGTATCCTCTCAAGAAGATAACATGGGGATGGTTTTAAACAAATGACTTCCTTGATAACTGAAAGGAAGTTAAGAAGCTGTATTGTAAGGTACATTTTCCACAGGAAAAGACTTTGAAGACATTAAGAATGTAAAGTCTCAGTAATAAAATCAACTATCTAGCTTCTAACTATCTAGCTCTATATTTTGAAGGAAGTCAGAGTGTTCCTCTTCCTTTTGAAGGAAGACAGAGTGAAGGGAGGGCTTTTTAGCAGCAGTAGATGTTTTATTTGGCTTTGGGTTTCTTGGCTGTCCTAACAGAGGACAGATGCCACAGCACTGGAGTGTTGTGCATCCATGACATGCACATGTTACAGTTGGGAAAATGGGTTAAATGCATAAGACTTAATAATGAATGGAGCAACCTCAAGCACTGGCTAATTATATTAAAACTTGGGGAGGAAAGGAGATACAAGTCTAAACATCAAACAGTTGGACAAATGATAAAGTGTGATGCGCAGGGAATGTCATAATGAAAAAGCAGTAGGTCATAATGAAACAAGACACTTTGAGGAAGGACAAAATAATTATTTAAATAATAAAGGCAGAAAAAATAATTTAAGTTTATCATTATTTATTATTATTAAAATATTTAAAATTATTAATTTTAAGAAGTATTCAGAAGTCTGTTACTTCTAGATTTTTTTTAAATCTACAGGCAAATCAACTGACACTTATTTAACTACACTTTACCAAAATATGTAAGAACTACAGGTCCTAACACATGATCTTCAAAAGAAAAAGAAAGAAAAACTACTACTTACAGGAAACTACAGAAATGAACAAAATCATTTAAAGTAAACAAAGAGAAACCAAAACAAAGTTACTTCATTCCAAACATTTCCACAATAACTGCTGTATAATTATAACCAATCAAGGCAATGTTGGGGGTAATCACATAATTTCACTATTTCCATAACTTATTTTTTTTCTCACATCTTACTGAACAAGGAAAAAAAATCTTAAGTCATATTCTTAAATTGAAACATTAAGCTTATGTAGACGTTTTTAAAAAAAAGACACAACAATCCACATCACTGCTATTCTCTTTGGTCAAGAAAATATCAGGAAATTGGAATTCCCCTAGCAAAGCAGAAATGATGATATACTAAAAACAACACTTTTTGCTCTCTTTTCCTTGTAAACTGTGCACTCATCTATCTGGAATACTTTAGCACTTGTAATGGCAGTGTTTATCCAGTCATGTAAAACTTCATATAATTAATAAAGAAGATATATTTCTCACTTTTTAAAAAAGTGTGCATCTTTGCCAGAATATAACTGCACTTGAAGTGGAGCCATTAAAGAAATGGTAAATCCTTTCATAGACGTACAATAACTGCTCATAAATCCTGATGACAGAGAAGTCAGAAGTTTCTATTTTTATGTGATTCTTAGCACCACTACTAATTGGAAAAATATATTATGTGGCTGATAGCTGAAGTGTTTGTGTGCTTTTTGCAGAAAATGATGAAACTAAAAAGACAAAAAAAAAAGAAAAAAAAAATTCACAGTCACCTAGACATGTGAAAAGCAAAAATACATTTCAATTCAAGTAAAAGTCAGAGATAATTTTCACAATAGGAACTAAAAAACTCATTATTTCTACACAGCATGAAACAAACTATAAAAATCATACAATGATAAATTAGCAGAGGAAGGAGACAGTGACTTAGAAAGACATCATAAAGGAGAATTATTCTCTCTCCAGTTTGTGTCTGTAGCAAGGGTACATTCTGGGATGTGGCAAAGACAGAAACATGATGGTCCCTTGGCAAGTATTTTATTTAGCAGATAAGTCTAGACAGATAAAAGAGACTCAATTTATTCCCAGAATATCAACTAATATCATGAAAAGCAATAACATAGAATTTTTTCCACAAACTTCTATCTCAAACCCAGGAAAGAAATGCAGTGTAAATCATTTCTTCCTTTATTTTCCCTTAGAGCTCCACACACATGCCCAAGTCATGCTTACTCATTTATAACAAGGACAGATTAAAACGTAGTGAAATACAGTTTAATAATACACAACCTTTGCTGGAATAGAGCATCTTTTCATCTACTATGTGTTGTGGGAAAAAAAAAGACTATAAAAATGTGGAAGTCATGCTTAGGTAGCAGTGCAAGTACACTGTCTTATGAAAATGTCAGTTGAAGCATTTTAATATACAATCATACAGCAATCATGCTGTGCAGATTAAAACAATTAGTTTCATGTGATAAATCATTATTTTCAAAACAGAATAGAAACATTAATCTGTTCTTTCACACTTCTGCCAGGTAGACTGCCCTAAACTTTGCAGGTCTTGCATATATCAGATGTGAAACTGTTCAGCTTTTCTTCATTCAAATACTGTTTCATATCAAATACTATCATTCAAATAAATTCAAATACTACCCCCATCTTTCATGTAAATTGAAGGCATACAAAACTGACACCACATTCAGTGTCATCCTGTCAACAAAATGTTTCCAAGCACTTAATCAAAGCACGTCTCCTCTATTGACAAAACAGGAGTCACCCATCAAGTGGGTATTGACAAACACCCAGAGAGGTTCTGACTAATCTATTTCCCACAATGTTTGAAAAAGAATGAGCCAAGGACAGCTTTCCACAATAGGCAGACAGCATCGGTAAAAACTCTGAGCTAGGTTTAAGCACAAGGCTCTTGCCTTCCTTCTTTGCCTCTACAGCCATGTCAATGTGGGGAATTTAATGTTATGATTAAAATTCTCCAGCTACTAACAAGTAATCTCCTCTGAATCATTAAAAAAAAAAAAAAGAAAGAAAAGCTGTTACCCAAGGAGAATTGTATTATAGGTCATTACAAGCATCACATTATACTACATAGCAGCAGCATGCTAAGAAAATCTTAGAGAATTTTATCACATTGTTTGAAAACACTGACTCTCTGATACAATCAAAATTCTCTACCGCCGTTCAGGCTTAGGAGGCAACAGAGTATTCCATTGACATTACTATGGGCCTTCCAACTGACTTGGAAGATTAGGGGAATGAGAATTAGAAGGTTCCTGGTATAGTTTGAAGATATCAACATAAAAATCACAAATCCAACAAAACTTTTAGGTCTTTTGGTAAACGTTTATTATTAGGAATCCAGCAATCCAATTGTGAGTATCAAAGTAATACTCTCCTGGGCTTATAGCTCCATTAAAAAATTAATAGATCAATCCAGTCATAAAGGAAGGGAAAAGCGAATTAGAATACATTACAGTGAAAAAGTAGATAAATAAAATCAGATCTATCTCATTGGAGTTGATAGTCTATATACATGAAAGAAAAGCCACAAGAGAGGCAAGAATCCAAGACTACTATGTTATTTGTTCCAAAGTCACTAGCTCTGCATGCTTTACTATTCATTTATTATTAGCATTTTTAAGAAACATGACACAATTGCATATGGTAAACAGGAAAACAATGCTTTGCTTAAAATTGTAGCTATTGAAGTACTTAGCTGGGATTTGCTAACTCACTTGTAATGCATCTTCATTTAGTTGACCTTAATTCAGTATTTATGTAGTCTAGAGCAACAATTTCTCACTCACATAATTTGCTAAAGGAATTAATATCTGGTTAGCTTATAAATTACAAAGAGTTTTTTTTCTGTTGTAAAACCTTTTAAAAGAAGGTTTAAGATTATGATCTGGAAAACAAACATCAGACACTAAATTTCAAAGACCTACTACAGTGATTCTGCAGCCTCTAAAATAGTTCCTCACTGGTCATATTTTCAATTAGTCCCTCTAATATAATTCTCTCTCAGGCTGAGATCAAAAATTTATTTTGTTCCTAGTGTTATTCTTTATAAATTATTATATTGCAATTTGTTGCATAAAACTACAGTCCCTGAGAATGAATATTCACATAAAACTTAATTTCAAGACATTTCACTTATTATTGTATTATAGTATTTCAAGTTAGAAAAATTGATTTCCCATTTTATGTTCAGTTTCTCATATAAAAATCTGAACTTGTGGAAAGTTTTGTATACACTGTATCTCCTTCACAAATACAGAAAGTTGCTTTGCATAGAGTGAGGAATAGTTTAGCCTCAAACTGGCATGTAGCTCAGAATTCATACAGGTTGATATTTATATAAATAATACATGTCATATACAACAGAACTAAAACTAAAAGTATACAACAAGTTTGTAGATATTTAAATCCAACACTACTTGCCACAAATACCACACACAATCATACCTCAGCACAATTAATATTGTTAGCAGGGGACAAACAATTCCTTGAATAACAGAGGAAGCTCATGGAAAGCTTCCAAATATGTCTTAGTTCGGATTTTACTACTACTCAAACCACTCTCCTCTTTACGAGATACTCTGATTCACAGCAAATTCCTAAAGGAGAATTTTGCCAACATAAATATTGGTTAAGTGCATTGCCTTTGTAGAGCTATATGCTCTGCCTTACAAGTTCAAAATCTCCTTCGAAAACGGAAAGTCATAGAAAAGCAGTACCTTGTAATTTCAGCACTAAGAGGTCTTAAGAAAGGAAACAATGACGTCCAGCCATCTCAGCCTTGTCCACCAAATCAAGAGGAAATGAAGTTACAAATCCTTTGGGGAACATGTTGTTGTATAATGCTGCCACAGTAGCTACTAGACTCAAACCATTTTCAAAAATGTTTCTCTGCTTTGTTTCTACATTAATAAAGGCTTAATATAATAATATATTTTCATAGGAGATACAGAATTAAGAACAAAATCACAGATACAATTTACAAACCCTGGCTAATTAAACATTCAAGTATTTATTACTCCTAATGAATTCAAAATAGATCAGAAACTGCTTTGGAAGGTGAACTTTAACTAACTGAAAAGTACTTTCATTACAAGGAAAAGTAGGAAAAAAAAAAAGAGATGTCTTTTTATTCATGTTAGTCAGACTCTACCAATCCTAAAAAATTCCAAAGAGCAACAGGACTTAGCCCAGAAGATATTTTGTGCAACTAGCCCATACTCATACAAAATAAAAACTCAAAGTATGCAACTTCGGTTAATACACAATACACAGCACAGAAAAACTATTAAGAGCCCCTGAAAGATTTTTAAAGTTCTAAAATTAGCATTAAATTTATTGGCATGAAAATGCTACTGAAACAACTGATCATAATGAAATAGCAAATGAAAACAAAAGGACAAGATGCTTAGAGGCAACAAAATACTAATTTCAAACAGAACCATCAGCTTCACATTTGTGACTAACTGGAAAAGCAGCAATTTGAGTGACAAACTCTTCTTTTAACTTCATTTGCACCTGTAAAGAGGCACTTGGGAAGTCAGAAAAATAAGTCTAACACTGCACCACTGATAACCCAAAAGAAGAGATCTAGAGAGTACTCCTGAATGTACACATGTTTAGAACGAAAAGTTAGTCACTTTAATATCCATAATTAATTAGGATTAATTTATTTTTCTTCCAAAATTCTTGAATGATGAATTCAACATACTTCTGCTATACAAGAAAAATATGAGCACAAAATGCACTTTTGATTTCTTCTGCAACTACAGGTTGCAGCTTCTGGGCAAATGTCACAATTCAATAGCTTTCTTGGATGCAAAAAAGAAACTTCTTTTTAACTTCCTACCCTGATGTATTTACTCACTTTATTTCCTGGATCATTAGGAAAAGAAACAACCACACACACAATCAGTCCTATTAAACTTAATAGAATAGTTTCCATCTACAAAGTTGTTCAACCATTAATAATAAATTAAACAAGTGGATGATACATAATTGTCAGGACCAGTTTTTGCAGAGTTACAGCATGATATATTTTTAATGTTTTCTAGCTCCAGCAGTAACTTAATCATACAAAGTACATTTCAGATGAGCAAAAACAAAGCTTCCATACAAAGTACTGTATATCCTTAAATTACTTGAAAAAGATGGCAGACACCTCAGCCTCAGAATACCTTTGACAGGAACAGGTTTATAGCCTACTGCTCTCTAACCAGTTCCGGGACAAGAAGACTGGAGAAATTAGGTTTTCACTCCAAATGTTACTGTTATTATAATGTCTGTTGCAATAAACTCACTAGGCAAACCACTATGTAAACCACTTACCGCAGGCTTTACAAGCAATGGCACAAATTTCTTCTGCAACATATTCTCCAGCTGGAAATTGCAGATAATCTTCTCCTGTCTTCCCAGGGGAATGATAAAGGTGCACTTGAAGTAATGCTTCAATCTGCTTGGGTGCACTGGCATTCCCAACAATGTCACCGTTTTGGTGGACAGGAGAAGTTGCTGTGCCTTCCATGTTTGTCATTGTAAGACAGGCCATTGTTGGTTTAGGATCTGTTCAGAGCATTTGCCTAAAAGAAACATAAGGAGTACTCCTTGACTAGCTGTATTTGGTTTTGCTTGTAATACCTTTATCTAACAATAGTATTGTTCTGATGCATTAAAAACATGAACATGTACTGACTAACTTAGAGAACAGCTCAGAAGGTTTAATGAAAGTGTGTTTCCTTTTGACTTACTAAACAGTCCAGGCCTGAAGAGTATAAAAAACAAACACCAAAGTAGTCCAACTGCAGTGTCTATTACTTTTTACTTCTTTACTTTTATTTATCACTGAATTGTATGGAGTGTGGGCCCACCTGACTAGCTGAAACCCATGCTAGTTAAATCCAGTGGCCAAAATATTCTTACTGATACCAGTGCAACTCATTATACTATCAGTTTAAGATAAAGATTGCCCTGAGAATATAAAAGACAAAAAAAATGTGTCACAAACTGGCACTGATAAAGAGAGAAAAAAAAAAAAAGTTAGAACATGACCTTTCACTAGTGTTTTACTGTTAGGCAGGTAGCTAAAATAAAACATGTAAACTGAGGCAAGGTTCAAAATGAATAAGTAGACCAGACAAGTCTTCCTGTTTATGGTAGACTGAAAAAAAGCCTCCCTTTCCTCTCAGTGTAATCATGTAAATATATTTCCTAGTAACTCAAAGTAAAAATCTTCACACCTCGCAGTCAAAGGGAGATGAAAACTTTATATGGAAGTATTAGTATGTTTTATAATTAAAAAGAAAAAAAAAAAGAAAAAAAAAAAGGGAGAGAGACTGACAGCATACTCCAAAGGCCAATTTTTGCTCTGCCATGTCTCTATCATAGAATCACTGTGGCTGGAAAAGAACTTCAAGACCATCGTGTCCAACCACAAGCCCATGTCCACCCTGCCTGCTAAACCATGTCCTTCAGTGCCTCATCTACAGGTTTCCTGAACACTACCAGGGACAGGGACTCCACCACTTCAGTATAATCTATGCTTATGGCAAAAGCTTTGCTTTCATCCTAGAATTCAAATTTCCAGGGCGTATTTATTCAAATTCAACAATTTCAAATTATTAGCTATAGCTAATAATACCTTGAAGAGTGATAAACAAGCTGATAGTCAAAGATTAGATTCACAAATCTTACCTTTTAAGTTAAAAAATAACCAGTTCTTCCAAATAGGTAGATGGACGCTACATTCTTAAAGTGCAATTTACAATTTATTTTGTTGCTACTTAATTACATTGCTTTATCATAAAAGCTGTTTGGAGCATGATTTTTTAATTTTCTGTTCAAGATGACTGTAAGACTACATATTCATGACAGCTAAAAATGCACTACAGAATTAGATCACAATTAAGTCAATGCCTAAGGTTGGAAGGGACCTCTAGAGGTCATCTAGTCCAACCCCCCTGCACACGCAGGGCCACCTAGAGCA
>JAUBNY010000185.1:6089894-6120927 GCA_032275445.1 Crypturellus soui
TCAAAAAGTTCTTCCTTAAGTTCCCGTGGAACTTTTTATGCTTCAATTTGTGGCCATTTCCTCTGGTTCTGTCAGTTATACATAAGAGAGGAGAAAATTACAATACCTTGATGGTAATTCTGAAAAAGTCACCATCATCACAAGAAAAGTAGAATTTTAATTCTTAAATTGAAACAACTCAAAGGTCTGTGTATCACAGAAAATTAAACCTGCATTTCAATGTGCAAGAAGACACAGCATGAGAGCCTAGCTGAATCTGATCCACAGAACATATGGGTTCCCAGCGTCTCTGTTCTAGAGCCAAGTACCTCAAAACGTAAAGATCACTTACGTAAAGTTACAAAACAAAGTTTTTGCTTTAACTGTAAAGGCAGCCCACTAGTACCAAGTAAATGTTCCGTTAAAAAAATTGTGGTATGGAGAATAGGTCCTCTTTTGAATCATATTTCTTAGAAAAAAATAATTATCATGTCCCTAGAAATATCACCATATTTAAAAGTTATTTTACTGCTTCCTTGTCAACAATGCAAAAGGCAGTAATGTTTGACCACTTGCTTGTATAAAACATCATACTTTTAAACTCCAGACTGTTTCTCCATTAATTAGCATGGCAATTTTATAAAGTACTACAGCAATAATCCTCTACTGAAAATAAATCTTCACTTCTGCCACTTGGAATTGTCAGATCCTTTCGTTTTGCTTATTTTACAAGGTATAATGTTATTTTTATGAGATGTAAAATGGAAATACTACTGTCATGCTCCCAGTGGAAGTTTGGCCAATTTCAAATGAACTAAACAGACCTGGAAACAACATGCTTGTTTCTCTCTCTTATTCCCAGATTTTGTATCTCTGCAGATATGCTTGCCAATTTAAAAAAAGTCAGCATTGTTTCTTTGTGAATAGGGAAATAGAGAACAAACAAAACAAGGAAAATTGCTTAATCATATCTCAGAATATGAAATAAATTATCTACAAAATACAGTCAAAAATGTAAGGTAAATATCACATCATACTCTATTTTCTTCTATTCTCTTTGTTGTAATTTTAAGGATTCCCTGAGATAACATTATGGGAACAGTCTCCAGAAACAAAATGTGTATATTCATGCTATTACTTCCATTCAAATATCTCCAAGTTTCAACATTGTTTTTTACCTCAAAGTGCAGATGAAACTGACTGGTGAAAGCAAGTCATAAAATCCCCCCAAATCAATTTCACCACAGAAAAAAAAAAACAAAATAATACCTTGTAGGCAATGATCTTATAAATACACATGAAACAGCTCTGCTACTAAAGTCAAAAGAGCTATACATGAGCCATAATAATGTGCTGTACATTGGTGCTACACCAGGGAAGTGGTGTGAAAGAACTTTCATACGAACTAAACTGCTTTCACTTGAGTTTCTTGAGACAAGGAACCAGCTAGGCACTCTTATTTTTTTCCCTCTTTGCTCCATGAAGGTGTTGCTTCAGCCAAGAAACTAGCATATATCAAAAAGCAATTTGCTATTTCTTCCCCTCACAATAGTCAGAATTCTAAGTTATATTTAAGTATTTCTGAACTTGGAGACATTAATCAGACTGCTAACAGAACATAATTTGAGTATCAGTTTATAGAGGATGCATAACAGACTGATTCTCATAGTGCAACATACAAATATAAATTCCTTTATAAATATTTCTATAGCTGGCATAATAGTTTGAATCTACCTAGAACAGAACTTTTCTAGGTAAGTTCTTGGCAGTACCACAGAGGTTTGTCAAACAGCAACAATGCACTAAGCCCACACAAGCCCAAGTGTATACATAAGACATATAAATGTTGATGATCAAACATCCCAGAATCAGGCCTGATCAAAGGACAGAGAAATAGTGACCTGATCCAACAGAATAATTTGTATACTCTTCACCAGAATAATTTCCAAGACTGAGAAATTAAAGTATCATATTAATCATTCTTCACATTGCTCTAACTGTAACTGTCACCAGAATCCACAATTTCACACATTCACCTGCAGTTCGCTATTTCTGTAACTCTGACACAGCTAACTCAGGGCCTATTTTGTTTTCCATATAGGATTGTGTTGATTCATATAGTTCTTTTTACTCCTATCAGGAATAAATTAGTTACCTTGCCTGAAAACAACTATTGATGCAGTAAATCCCATTAACATGTAGAAGACATATGCCCCCCCCCTATAATTTAATAAAATACAGTATTCACAACTTTATCTAGAACCACATTTTTTTTCTCCTTACAGCCAATCTGGATAATGGATTCCACCAGTCTCATTAAACCTAAATTCTTCCCTTGAAAAATTCGCCTTGAACAAAGTTTTTTTTCCCATTCAGTTTGTGCCTTTTTATTTGGGTAGTTGTAGGAAAACCTCCAAAGCTAAGATCAGAAGCCACACCACTTCAGTGTGAACATTCTCTCACTGCAAATATGTTCCTCGGTTGTTGATTACCTTTAATCTTCTGAGAAAATTCTGCATGCAACAGGAGGTGCCCAAGAGATGAAGTCTTTTAAACAAGCACATCACAAGTCACCTACTTGCTGCTGGTATCCACAGGAGGCCAGATAAAACAGGCATGCAGGTGGAACATAATGTATCTGCAATAAAAATGCACTAGCATTAAAAAACAGAAAAAGACAATGGCTATTAACAAAACATACGGGACTGTTATCTAACACTATGCTTCTATATTGAATATTCATCAAAATATATGTTTAGCTTCAGATAAAGCAATCCCTTCCTATTCCTTTTGTCTTCTTTGTCAAAAAGTTCTAAACTTTTTAAAATATCCTGTCTTTTTTGTTCTAGTAAAGTGTCCTCCGCAGGACTAGCTGGATTCTGGTACATGAAATGAACACCTGATCTGAAGTATAATTCCCTGTTCTCTTGCACTCACCAGGGTTTGCCTTTTTTTTTTTTTTAAGTAATAAATATCTTTTACCATATGAACTGTTTGACATACTGAATCTGTAAATATAGAATTAGTTTAAGAAAACTGTTGGCATTACATGAAGTATGCAGAAGTGACAAAGAAAATTCTAACTGAAAATTAACAACAGGTACTCCTTCCAATTCAGCTGAAGTACTATGCAGCATAAAGGACCCTTGCCTTTTTTGCATGCCTACAGTTGCAAGAAACACCATTTGAAAGAAAGCATCTAAGCACAGTAACAGCTTATGCATCAGTAAAAACAGGAAAAGGTTCCATGTCGTGACTCTCCAGACACAGAAGAGATTATAAGAAGCTAAAGTGAATATTGAAACTGACTAGAGGGAAAAGAATGAATTTCAGTTCAAAAGGGGCAGAATTCATAGTGGGAATACATCACAGACTTTCGATTGATGACTCCTCAGACAAAAACCTTCCTGGACAGGAGAGAACAGAAAACAATATAACTATTCTTTAAGAGAATATGTCTACTGAGTCTTTCATCAATATCCCAAGAAAAGGAATCCCTCTCAACTAGCAGTAAATCAGCTTCTCCCTGTGGAAAACAAACTGTTTTAAAAATTATTAGTGTTTTTCTCTTTGCAGTATTGGCTTTAGTGATGACCACTTTTGCTTGGTTTGGGCAGCTGTGTATTTATTTTGTATGCATCTCCAGGGAAGCCCCTATAATTGCTGCCTAGCCAGCCAATTAAGATCTTATCTAAAGCTCACTAAAATCCATGCAAGTTTTCCAGACCTGAATTAAAATATGAAGGAAAACTGCTTGGGGCAGAGCAGTCCATCACTGCCCAACCCAAGCACACTGGTCTGATAGCACCAGCTCCAGAACCATTGCATATTCATGCAGGTTCCAGGATGAGGGTAATGCTGGGTATTCTAAATTATTTCTAGGTAAAAGTACCAATCCATCCCCTACTGAATCTTTCCCTTCACCTCATTTACAGTTGCCCTGCATTCACAACTCCCTGTCAGAATTTTGATTTTGAACAGAAGCATGTGAAAATTCACCCGATGGCAGCAAATTGTGCACCTTTTCCACAAACACTACATCAATTGCACAACACCATCATTAGCTATACAAAACAGCTGCCAATAAACAGAAGGAACAAACCAATTTCAACTAAGAACACAACTCCCTTCCACTCTCTGGGTAGCAATGCCCAGTGGAATGAGGCAACATTTTGTATGTTGCAACATTCTGAATGATAAGCTCATTGGCATTGCAGCTTGCATTTCAAATGCAACAGTTGCATACAGCAACCTAATATTCTGCCTATTATACTTCATATGCCAAATAGGAAAATGAACATTTGCTTATGGGAGAACAGGACATGGGTGGGATAAAATGCAAAGAAAATATACGAGGAAAAACTGAATTATTGTGGTTATTATAGCATCTTAAAATGAAAACTGAAGCACCTTTACTGTATAAATCTGCAGACCTTTTTTATAAAAATAGGTTTAGCAACAAAACCTTATAAAAATACCCAGTCTAACTAACTTCAGGCTAACTTAATTTTCCCTGACACAACTTGCTCTATTAGCAGCACACTTCCTCAGATTCCTACCTATATTCCTGCTCACTGTAATCTGACAGGGCAGCACTTTTCTAACAACCTTGTTTCTCCATGTACTTTCCTTCTATTTGCTCAGATCCAAGTCAGCTGATATTTCTGGCAAATGCAAGGATTTAAATGCCCAATTCCAAACAAACCTTACAGTCCAATTAAACCCAGTTATTAACAGTCTAATTAAACCCTGTTATAATGAATTCCTTCATCTATCCAATTGCTGTAATTTGTGAAGAACACAAAAGGAAATTTGTTATGCTGAGCAAAGGAGTGAATCTGAAACAACCCGAACATGGTCTCTTCTTAGGCTTTTATATTTCCTATGAATATAATCCATAGCTCTATTGGGGCTATGTCACTGAATACCTTTTATTTTCAGTTTATAAGTCAATGATGATTAAGTAAGCTTTTTCTATTCACAAACAAGTGAATATATACATCCTCTCCCTGTCATTGTCAGGTCTTGTATATTTATTATTTTGTATAAACCTGAAAATTCCAAAAATGTACAGAATTTCCATCTGCCTATA
Organism: Crypturellus soui; assembly: GCA_032275445.1. Classification (NCBI taxonomy): domain Eukaryota; kingdom Metazoa; phylum Chordata; class Aves; order Tinamiformes; family Tinamidae; genus Crypturellus; species Crypturellus soui. Next base: position 6,094,966 of record JAUBNY010000185.1, read on the forward strand.
CACATACCCTTCCTTCAAAGAAGAAAAGAACTTTCTCATTAAAGCCTTCACACCTTATGGTAGGTATGTACATAGGTAAGATGCTGGAAATATCTTACAAAAACTTCTTAACACATTTCACATTATTTAGAACCTACTGATATTCTCCCATTAGCACTTACTAATGTTATGGATCTTCTCACAAAAATCACAGAAACTTTTCTTTTTTTTAGATCTTTAGAAAGATTAGAATAAGTCAGTCTATTTCCCACTTCTGATTGCATTATTTAGTTTGTTCTTTTATATTTTACATCCAGCATAAATTTTGAATATGTAGACTACAAAAGAACAATTAAACTTTGTTATGATACACATCCAGCACATCCCATTATGCTATGAAAACTTTAAACACTTAAAAGCAGAAAAAAGCAGCCCTATTGCGCATACAGGTTACAGTATTCCTCACATATATGCTTTATGTATGTAGCTTGATTCTTTTCTGAGGCACAAAGGTATAAATACAAGAAGACAAATACATATCTTTACTACTTTACAAAAGTAGTGTCTTAAAAGCAAGAGTGTGTGAAGTTCCATTGCTCTCTTTAAAAAGAGAGAAAAAGGGATTCCTAAAAATATTTGTTCAATCTGAACATACTATTCCTCATCAGTTCACATTTCATGCATACAAAAAAAATTCCCAGCAAAAGGTACATATCTTTACACCGTAAATTCACCATAAAACATTTATCTTACTAATTCTATCAAACTCACAGTGCACTGCAATACCTTTAAAAGTACTCAAGCAATCTAGAAAATCCAAGAACCATTTTCATTGCATAGATAACAAATATTGTATTTATAAATGCAGTTAATCTATTCTTTAATTATATTTTCGGCACTAAGAAAACTTGTCTTTTCTTTCTTAGGCTACACTTGTTCTGACTTTAAAAAGAGAAACAAAGTACTGCCGTAAAACACATTTAAAGACATTTTCATAAAATGTAGAAAGGATATGCATTTAGTTATGGTAATCTTTTTCCAATACATTTTACTTTTTGAGGGAGTTAAAACTGAACTTGCATGCTTCAAAGTCAAGTAATGGACACAGACGAAATGACTACTCACACAAAAACAAATACTGAAATTTATATGAGACTAAATGAATTCAGCCATTTAGTTTAGCGGTTTAGTCAGCTGTACATTAATATCACAGAAGGATATTTAATATATCAAGATGTGAATGCACACATGGTGCATTCTGCAGATACAGAAAGAAGATGATAAATCTATAAACATATCAGTGACAAAACATGTGTTTAAAAAAATGGGACAAGAGAAGATAACATTTGCTTACAGTTTTTACTTGGCAAACCAGTGTCTGTATCAGCAATTCAGCAAGTTCCATGAACTTTTGCACAAGGAAAGAGTCATGATTCCAGCCAGGTCCAGTTGTATGAACAGAATAACAGCAGAGAGGCAGTTATTACAATTAGAAATCCCATACTTCTTATTTCCAAGTTCTTTGTAAAAGAATGAAGCCCTTATTGTAGCTTATCCCAGGAAGAAAGCAACCTATGGGGGCTGTCTGTAAGCAGAATGAGCAACAGATCCTAAAAGCCTGGTCATCATAGAAGGCTGCCATGTTGGTGAATTGCCAGAAAAGCAATCAAATCAAAAACCTGCCGACAGGAACAGCTCAGCCTAGGTTCCATCAGAATTTTGGCAAATGATGCTCTGTATCTGCAAAACATTTCAGTTTCACCATGCTGATAAGTTTCAACAAGACAGGATTTCATCAGAAAATTTCCAAGCAATTTCCCAATTGTTTTGGCTGAGTTTGTCTCCCCAGACAGCACAATCTGAGCCCGTGCAGAGCCACCATTAGCTCCACAGTTTTATATACACAGAGGACATGGGAGCAGTAGCTACAACAGGTCAGAGAGACCTTTTGCAGGAAGTATGTGAAAAATGTCTTCAATTTCCCATGTTTATCTTACACAAATCTCTCATATTCTTCTAAACAAGACAATAAAAGAGGACAATAGCAAATTTACGTCAGAAATGAGCAAGTCACTCTGCGTATACCTGCTTACAACTGAAGCAGAGGAAAAAGACCTCTAGAATATTGTGTTTATTTATTTATTTAAAAAAGAAAATTTTAACTAGGAGCGTAAAAAGCTATGCAACATTTTCACAGGTTTATCACACTACCTTTCCTGTTGCATGAACTATACCAAACATTAAATTCTGCTCCTAAGCAGAATGATACACATTTACACAAATGATACACAAATTTAACATTAATTTAAATTACTGGTTAAATATCGGAGAGCACAGGATCATGGGTTAAATATCGGAGAGCACGGGATCTCAATTTGATTTTTCGCTTTCTTTCAAAAACATATAAAAAAATAAAATCGCTGATGCTTTTGTGTACACTGGGCAAATTATTTATCTGTGAGATTAAATCCAGCCAATCACCCAAGTCAAGGTTAAAACACTTTGCTGGCTATTAACCACATTCTGTCTAGTACCTGCTAATTATGAAACAGTAGGAACTTCTGTCCTGCACTGAACGAAACAGTAATAAAAGCTTTCCAAGAGTTACCAAGAACTTAGGAAGCAATGAAAAATAGTTAAAAAAAAAATAAAAAAAATCATATTTTGAAGTGGAAACAATATTGTGATTCATCTCTAGAACAGAAAAAAAAAATCTACGAAAAGTCATTTCTGCTGAAAATGCTTTTGTGAAAAACCCTTCAACCCACTCTAAAGGACACACATGATAGTTATAGCTACATTCATAGGTTAAAATAAATACTGAAAGCGCAAAGTAAAGTAAAAGGAGTAACTGCAGTAGCAAGTACTCTCTCAAGTTGCTTGAATACTTTAAACACTACAAGATTCCTTCTTTTAGTCACACCACACAGAGTGGGAAGAGGATACTAAAATATATTTCTAAAGAAAGCAAGCTATCCTTTTCTAAAATACAGTTCTCATTCTCATAACTGAAGAACTTTTCAAAACACGAACTAAGAGTAGTTACTACAGTGCCGAGTTGCCAAAGAACAGCATCAATAGTTAAAAAGCAAATGCTAGTTTAGCAAATGCTATCAAGAAGTCTATACTAGGTTCTCAGAAGTCATATATGTTTCATGCAATGCTTTGAAAAACCTGAGTAGTGGGGGCAGAAGACGTTCAAGGTATTACAACTGCTATTGCTCTCCCGACCTCTGAAGATCTATCACTGCTCTATGGCAGACGGGCAGTTGTCAGCTAAACGTCTGTTTCTTACCAGTTTAAAAACGAACAGAACAGCCACGACCCACCACTTGCAGTAGTTTGATGCTTCTGAACAGCATCACACTTTCAACAATGTTCTTTTCCCTTTCTAATTACTGAAGTGCTCTGGAGATCCAAATCTACAAAAAAAATTCTTCTGTGCAAACAACAATACAACAATTATATTGAGCAGAATTACATCATGGTGTGTCTTTTTCTTCCTTCACAGAATGTGCAGCATTTCCTCACATCAAACCCCTCCTTCAAGAAAACAGGTATGCAGATATTCAGTAAAATTTTCCCAAACCTAGATTTTAAAAGTTTAACCTCTGTGGACTTTTGTTCTGAATTTTATCATCTCTTTTTCTTGCCTTCTTATCTCACTTCCCCATTCTGGCCACTTCCCTCCTCAGAGGTTAGTAAAACTACTGCCTCTAAAGTAACTGTCATATGTGTTTATATAGTATGCAGAAATTCACATGGGTTAAAGGCTAGAAATTTCTTCAGGAGAACTAGGAACAGAGCATTATGAGAAGGATAATAATATTGCTACCTGCTTACAGACCTTACAGACATGTAGCAGGTAAATGGAAGAAAATAAACAAAAGAGGAAAGATGGAAACCTGTTAAAACATGGTATAAGGGCTTTTTATCTTCTCGTTCCTTATGTCACCTATTTTTCTTTTGTTGCTTATTCACTTCCAACATATTTAGAATTTATGAATTTCAAAAATGAAATTACATAAAAGAAGAGCGTGATTATGGTCTAAATGTCAGGATAGTTTAAGACACAGACTCTATGCATAGAGAGAAATAATTGCAGAAGACTGTGCACCATTTTTCTCTGGAGTTCCATCTCTCTCTGGAGTGCCATCTGTATGACAGTGATTACTATTCTCTATCAAACTTCTAAATCTTTACTTTTTGAGGCCAAAAGTATTATTTTACAGATTGAACGCTTTACTAGCAATATAGGTAAAAGTATCAAGGAGAATATCATCCCTATAATCTTTTCTGCCAAAACAGAGGAAAGGAAAGCTGTTTTATTTATTATAAATTCACTCCAGCTGTTCCCACTGTTATATCTTCTCTTAGGTTTTTTCCTTTTCCATTTTTTTTGCCACCTGACAGTGAATCCTGAGATGAAGTCATGAAAAAGGTGACAACCTCTGGATGAAGGAAGCTATTGCCTTATTTCTTCTATCCTAGTCATCGCAATATCTGAAAGGAATCTGAAAGCACGTGCTTCACCAAATTAGCCCTTTTCAGGAAGGAGAAAAAAAAAAAAGCTGTCAGAACATAAACAAGATAACCTATAAGTCAGAGTGAATCAGCAATCTCTACAGAACAGCCAGTAACAAGATTCCAGGGTCTCCTTTGGACAACATCTTCAGTCTACTGTGCTTTTCTTGTAATTGCTTCAATTTAGAAATTACATATCAATAGGGCAGACAATGAAAAATTTTGTGTGTGAATTTCTTCCTCAAAATGTTTTTATTATTGTGGAAAGGTGCTTAAAGTTTCAAGTCTCGCAGGAAATTAAGCGAATTCTTTACAATGACATATCAGTTACAGTAAATTAGAATGGGATTAAATTCTTTTTATAGAAAAGACAATTACATACAACACAATATACATATGAATTTTTGCAATTTTATTTAGCTTCTTCTGGTACTGCAATAGTAGCTGAAACCCTACTTAAGATTACAGCTTACTGTACTAAGCTAACTGTACAATTTAGCAAAAAGCCTAAAAAGCCTGTCCTTTAAAGTAAACAAACAACAAACAAACACTCCCTCCTTACTTGGTCTTATAGATTCAATAATGCTAAAAATGGATGAAACTATGAATGAACTACATTATATTTATAAATCCTTCCAGAATCAGGAGTTGGTTACAAGTGAATACAAAATAATTAAATTCCCCTCCCTCTCTCCACCCACCATGAGAAACAAGTGACACTCAAGCTACAACCTTCATGTGATAGTGTTACAGAAGTAACACAGAAATTATTTCCATGAAGAAAAGTTTGATTTCTAGTATTTTAAAATCCAACCCATATAAGTGGATTTAAAATCCTATCAAATACTAATTTAGACTTCAATTACAATATATAAGTATTCTGTTACTGAGCTTCTGAGCTTCTGTTACTTTTTGATAGGTTGAAATATACTAAAAGGAGTATTTTTTAAAAAATACACTATTTTAATGCTTTATATTGTTGAAAATGTAAGATAGCAATGTTGGCATTTTATCTTTATAATTCAGGAAAGTGCACTTGCGTGATAGTTTACTTAATACTTCCTTAATCATCATTGGCTTGAGAGCCTTCACTCATTCCCTATCTGAAATACCAGCCAGCTTTCGCAAAGATAGAGCAGACATGCTGTGCCAAGATCATGTTATCTCTATAAACACAGATTGTCAAGGAAAAAAAAACCCAAAGTCTGAAAGTAAACAAAAGTGTGTCATAAAAATATGCTGTTCATGGAGATTATGTAAAGTTCTGATCAAAATTAGCAACTTCTTTAAAATAAAGAAAAAAAGTATACTTAAGATAACCCTATCTTCCCATGTAACACTTCAAACATTGTGTTTTTCTGCAGAAAAAAGAACAAAAAAAAGAAAAAAGAAAAACCCTGTTCTTTGCACTGAAGAAGAGTTAAATGTTCATCATATGCACCTAGTACTTATCCAGAACTCTTTTTACTGCAAGACTAATCTTTCTATTTTATCCTTTGCTTTTGAAGGAAAAGAAGGTATTTACAAATAGAGACACCATTTATGAAGAACTCCCTAGGTTCATCTTGCTTATGTTCCTGAATTTTAAAATAAGAAACACTAAACCATCTTCAGGATTCCCGATATTAGATGCCCAAAAAGGTAGTAAGGTTGTTTTAGAGAGTAAGAGCATTCTTTACCAGGAATTAAAAAAAAAAAAAAAAACAAAAAAAACCTTAGCTCTCTTAGACCACCTGGTATGAAATCAAGAAAAGAAAAAGAAGAATTTAAAAGAAAAAGAAAATAATCATTCAGGGCTACTGCAGCCAGGATAGTACACCAGGCCTGATGATTGAAGACACATAAATAGCTATTAGAAACACAGTATTTTTTCTTTGTTTCAGAAACAAAAATATCAAACTTTGCAACAGCCCAGAAAGCAGTACCTTGTGTGTCTCTTGATTTTAAAATACAAGTACACTTTTTCTTGAAAAATACACTTTAGACAAATCCAAGTTAATGGACTCAGCATAGGAGTAAAGCTAAAACATAATACTATGTCATCTTTATGATAGGCTCTTTCCTAGATTTCAATAACACAATCAAAAGTTTGTCTGATGCCAGAAAATCAGGAGTTGGACATATGGATTTAGATAACTAATGATTTTAATTTTAATTTCCTTTTTATGTCCAACTCCTGTACTAGCTTTGCCTTTGGGCTCTTTACACCAGGGTTTCCATCTGCATGTCAGTGATGGACAACAAGCCCACATTATCCCCAAGAAAATTCTTCAGATGTACTCAATGAGTAATCAGAATTAATACTCACCAGTTCTTCCTGCTAAAATCTACTCAAAATCATAAACTATATTATTTTAATCATCTTGTTTAAAAGTGGTATTGCCAACTGCCATTGTACAATGAATGTTGAAATCAAATTCAACATTTGCCACCCTACTACCACCCTGTCAAAATTAAGGACACTCTATTCACCAAACAACAGAACAAGACAGACTTCCTTCTAGATCAACCCCAAACTAATGAATCATTTCAATTTTTATGTAACTTTTCAAGATAATAATCATTTTTATTTTTACCTCAGCTCAGAAATTCATAGTTTGACAGATCTCTTAAGAATAAGGAAAGATCTTCTGCAAAGGAGTAAACTTCAATGGATTTAAAAAATAGCTTTCAAGATAAAAAAGATCTAAGGATTCCATACTAACAGTTTAAAATATGGCTAACGAATAGATGAAAATCTGTTAGTAATAATATCCGAAAACAATACAAACAATTCCAATTTCCTAACTATTCCAAATAGGAAAAAAAAGTCTGATAAAAGTAATTGTATACCATAAAACAACACAGAAAAAAGAAATGGTATTATCTTTGCTTACATTAATCAGAATTACATCTAAAAACATAAGTGAAATATAGCATATAACAGCCACATTTCTTTTTTTTCACTTGTAAGCTGCACAGAACCATATATGTCTCCAGGACTGGCCTACAAATCAGCTAAATTAGTTATTTTAAGAACTTTTTGCACATATAGTTTCGCATATAAAATTGCTGAGATCCTTTGAAATTAACTGGGAGTTTTACGACTGAACAAGATCTCTCTTCATGCATTCTGTGACTGCCGGCGGATCTACCCTGCATAAGAAATGAACTATGGAATAGTATAAATATTAACAGTTACTGGATTTTTTTAAATGTTCACTCCAATTAACAAGTTGAATCCAATTAAAATTCTAAGGAGATATTAAAAGGACCTCTTCTGAGCAACCATTTTGGTTTCTAAAAATGGATATCCTTCTATTTGCTTTTACTATATACCAGTCATCTTACTATATACCAGTCATCTACCAGTAAATGATAATTCAAATGTATTTTTCTTCTTCACTGGCATGTAGAAAGGACTTTGGCCACTAGTACATGCAAAAAACAGTCCACTTATATACCTAGATCCAAGCCAAACAAGATATTTGCCTGCCAATTCATCAAATTATAACTGAACTGAGTTTCATTTTATCAAACCAAACAAGAGGTTGCATAGTGCAATTACACATAGTGGAATTACACCTCTCTGAGCAGTTTACATATTTTTTAGGGTGAGTATTTTTTGCAACTAAATTTACTTAAAAACAACACAAACAAAACAAGACAGCTCTGCTGTATGTGATGGAACAAGTTTCTAACAGTGACAAACTTATCACCAGTGTCACAACATTATTTCCACTATTCTAGAAAATGTTTGGCAATGTGCGTAATTCCATAAGTAGGCACAGTCATTTTCACATTTTTAGTCTGCATTGAATTTCAGTACCAGGGTAATTTTTCACAGTAGTTCAGATAAAACAGTATTATATGCCTTATTTTTAGATGTAATAGAAGTACAGGGAGTCTAAACTATTTGCTTATGTTCACATTGAGAGACACTGGTAGGTCAAACTTGAATACCAATTCCTCGTTTCCCAATGTACTTCAGGTAACAAATTGTGTTCTTTTCTACAGAAAGAATGAAATAGCTCATAATTCCTTTCAAGGAAGGTAAGTAGATGAAAGATTAAGTAATAAGACCTCTAAAGCAGAAAGGAAGTGCTGTTGAAATTTCTGACCTGCTTAAACATTTCAAAAGAAAAGCCATTTTAAAATTCAACCCTAACCACAAGTTTCCCCATAAGCAGCATGTCAGTTTCATGTTTTAGTATATAGAAAACTCAGTGAGGAGAAAGTAAGAGAAGCCTCTCTACCCCCAGAAACCAAGCTTGACACCAACAGCACATATATTAGAAAACAAAACAAAAAAGCACTATGAAAAAAAGGCATAGATGAGACATCTATGACACATTCCGTAGGTACCCCACAAGACAATTCTACTAACAGCTTTCAAGATTTTCCTTCACAGATACTCTTCATACAATTTTCAATTTACTGAACTCTACCAGGTGCAGCACTACCTAACCATCACAGGTACACCTGTGAATACCTGTAGGAGACCAAGATACTCCTCAACATGCCCTCAACAGAAATAGGATTCCTAGCAGCTCTGTGGTACTAATCTGGTCTAAATGCCATTAGCATGTAGATGTCTCTGCATCATTCTAAGCATTTAAAAAACAAGGTCATAGAAATTTGACTTTGATACACTTCCATCCCCATTCAGGGCAAATCCTGAAATCTTCTAAAAGAAATAAAGCTAATCTCTTTATCAATTTTTTCCACCTCAAACTCTTTGTAAAAAGTGTCACCATTTAGTCCTTGGCCTCATGAACCAGAGGCATCAGAACATATATGTCACCACCACCACTGTATGTAAGGATACTATATGCTGGGACAGAACCTGCTGGGCCTTCAGAAAGGCCCTGGTAGAACCACAAGGGGTGTCAAACTGTTGGCCAATCTGTTTCTGATAAAAGCAATTATGGTAGTTTGACAACTGTCATAATCTGTAATAGCTGTTAATGACCACTAAAATCAAACAGTATACGAAGCAGCACAGCATAAGCGGATTCTCCCTTGCCCTTTCTTTTATCAGCCACATGCTACTGTTGACAGCAAGACAGTATAAAAAAGGCAAGAATTCATCTTTTGGTGAAGGATTCCATTTCAACTGAACACAGTGTCTTCATGAAACCCGTATTTTCCAACTCTTAGAGTATCTCCTGTGAAGCAATGTAGACACAGTAGCTGAGTCACATTCAAATATTTCAGCCCATTTTGTGTGTTGTGGCTGTTCTCTGACAGAAAGGAGATCAGGAGTGGCTAGCACAGACAAAAGATTAGGGCAAAACATGGTAAAACTAATAGAGAAAACAGGATGAGATGACAGATACCAGAAGCTGACAGTTAGAGCACAAAGCTAGATCTTCTACAGATAAAGATTTAAGAAAACTTGTAACATAAGCTGACTCTAAATCCAAATGTTGCTTGAGCAATCAGAGATTTGAACCATGTTATAGGGACAAAACGGAAAATACCTTCTCATCATGTTTTTTTTTTTTTTAATGCTGCAGTGATAGACAGAGAGATGAGACACTTTATAAGTGGATAGGAGGTAAGAAAAGGCAGAAGCTTCAGTTCAAGTGCAGGATGGAGAGAGCATATTACAAGGGTCATACCTGCCAGAAACCAAGAAAACTGGAAACAAGGTTAACATCAGTCCCACTTTCTCTCCTATATGTCCACAGTTCTGTCTAGGTACATAAGGCTCTTTCCTTCCCCTCTGATCAGACAGTGTGTCGGTCTGTGCTACCTCAAACTCAAAGTGAGCTCATAACTATTTTCTTTTTTAAATGTAAGTCCCACTCACTAAGGTACTGCAAATTCTAGCTGGCATTCCCAAGCAAAGAGATTAGAAAGCACAAGGATCACATCCCCTACTACAGTGGATGAGATGCTTATTATAGCAAACAGTGAGATTATTAATCTTCAATTCCCATGGTGTACAAACCACATAACCCAGTAAGAAAGAAAAAAAAAAAAAAAAGGCAGAGGAGGTCTCTCTAAAATAAACAGATTTGGGGGGGAGTAGGCAGAAAGGGATGGGCATTATAACTTCAATCTTCATCTTCCTTTTTTCTTCTTCCACCACTACCCAGGCAGTATTTATTTCCTTACTAAAGGCATGCCAGAGAAAATGACAAAGGAAGATTTGATCACACTGCAGATCCTCTGGGAATGGATCTCTAAGATGAAGATTTCTGTCATGTCTTTCCCTCTAAAAAGGGAAGAGTGAATGGTAAACACCTGTAAGGCAATTAAGGTCAACCCTGAAATTATATACATTACTCTCATGTTGCTGATATTCCTAACCCTTGATTCTGAAAGGTAAAACAAATGAGATGCATGAAAACGTATTTTAAACAGAAAATGACAGGAAAGATCTTTATGAGAAAAGTAAGCCTTCAGAAATACTTTCTAGGAGAAAAACAGAAGGTTTGAGAAGTAAAATCATTGAGTAGGACTACGTTAATATGGATCTCCAAATTAGCTTTCAAGTCTGCATGCTTGGTATCCTCCATGAACTTCACGTAACAGTGAAGGTGCCTGCTATTCCTCAAATACAAACTTTACATACAGAGTTGCCCCAGTAGATGGACCATGGACCATATCCCCAGAGACAGAACAAAAATTGTCTACTACTGAAAAATACTACCTGTCACAGAGACCTCAGTTTTTTACTGAAAGTAACCAGAACAGTGAATACTTGCAGCAAAGTATTCTTCCTGGAGAATAAACCAGTACTAAACCCTGTGGTTCCTGCCAGGAACTTCATGATCTGCTACCCTCAAGCAAAAAAAAGAGATGGAGAACTTGTTGTACTATTATTTTCATTCCACCTGGAATGCACACTGTGCCAAACTGGAAGTAATTACAATCATCTGGCTTTCCCTCAGGTCCATACAAAATAGGACAGAACTGAACAAATGGTTCTGCATAGTCACAAATGGGAATTTCATAGTTGAACAGGGAATTGTTCAAATGTTTCTCAGGCAGTCTGTCTGCTCAGGTAGATCAGTTTTCCTTCTTGCATGCAAGGAATTATCTGGCTTTCCCCAGATCTTTTAAAATACCCAGTTTAACGTGAACGGGCTTGCGGCAGGTGTGCTAAGTATTCCAGGAATACTACACAAATTGTTGAAAAGACCAATGAAATGCATTAACAACAATCAGTCAGTCATTTCTCTGGACAAGGACATCTGTACTATGTATATTTATGGTGGATTTGTGGAAAAATAAAGACAGGTAATGTATTTTTGGGGGAAGAATTCACAAATTCTTAAAATAATACTATTTTGAAGACAGGGGGACTTTTTCTCTTCTTTTGTTTTTTCCTCAAACTTGAAGCACTTGTCCACATTGCAAAAACAGTGGTTTTTGTTTGTCTGTTTGTTTTTTAAATCAACTTTATCAGCATATAAACTCCATAGGTACCATAACAGAATACAGTCATCTTCAGTTTCCTCACAGCCATCAGTGCATGCTAGGAATTTCTTACTGACTATTCACAGAGACTCAGGGACTTTCTCTGCAGGAAAATGACTGCTAAATTTCTGAATCTCCTTAATACTCCACAGCATATAGCTCACAGTGGTTACTAGAAGTTAAGAAGCAACTGTAGTCATACTAGACAATACTGTCTAGTAAAAAAACGTAGTTTTTGACATAATCTACTAACTAGATAAACTACTCTCCACTAGCAGAGACAGCACAAGAGAAATCAATTAGTAGTTATGGCCACACCACATTCTGACCTATGAATTTATGAACAAAGGAAACAGACATGAGCCATATTTTTTGCAAAGATGCATCATCAAGAAGCTATTTTGTTGCATGTGCTTCCACCACTGCCTTCCCTTTACCTTCTTCACTGAACACCCAGAACAGGGAATCTTTCTTGTTTCAAAAGTTAAATCAAACATTTGATTCCTTGCAAACCACCCCCATTCTCTGACCTTTAATGCCTTCTGATCTATGCAGTCTAAAGCACTGCTTTCATTGCTACAGTGGAACATAAATTTATATGTTCACATATAGGTTCATATGTTTATAGCAGTAAACATTTCTGGAGGACCTACAGTCTGCTAATAGCTAGCAAACAATGAAGGAAATGTTTGCTTACTTCACAGTCATTGATTATGAAATGTTTTTTCCCAAATGAGTTCATCAGCTCCATTCCTTTCATTTGTATCAGGCACTCAACCCTGCTTTCCCTCATAGACTACTATGTAACAACCATTTGGGCATCAGTAAATCCAATTCCTATTTTGAAATGATCCCCCCCAGAGAATTTACTGATAGTAGCTGAGGCTCTTCAGCACACACCCATAGCCCTTTTGAAACAGTTTTAATTATGCACACAAACTTCATTCCGTATAATAGGTCATGTATGCTTTCTTGAGCATTTGCATGTAAACACATTTTGTTTACTGATATATTTGCTGACAAATTTCAGAACCACCTTAAGACCAAAGGCAGAACTTCCTCATGATGTTTCACATTCTGTGTGATTTTAGATTAGTTTTGTTTTTAATTATCCACTCAATAATTGTTATTTGTACTTATTCTGCACCTAAGCTACTATTGGAGAACATGATCTTGAGAGTTAACTCTTTTTTTCAACCTGTTCTCTTAGAAACAGCAATATAGGATCAGACAAGGCATATCTAGCTCTCCTTAAAACTATGGTCAAGAAAGTATGCCAAGAAAAGAGTGCATGAGCAGCACCAGTCTATACCAGTACTTCCCTCATATGATCTCACAGAAAATGGTGGTTCACTCTTGGCTTAGGAAGCTTGTGAATACAATCATCTCTATATACTTCAGAAAGAACACTTAAAGATAGATAAAATGAATGCTTGTCTTGACAGTGTTAACTACTGCAGTCCTTATTGACAAGATCTCCTTGGACTCTTCAGGAATCTCATATCTGTGACTTACGACAGAAGGGTATTTAAACCTTTGCTGAGACTGCCTTCTTTCTCAGTTTTAGAAGTGCCAGTCTTGCTACATCTAAGCATTTTACACTTTTTTCCTTATGTGTTTTGCTTCCAGTACACATGTGCTCATATGACAGTTAAAACATTTCTCCTCTGCACCATTTCCAAGAGACTGACAAAAACCTACAGCTGTGTTTTGGGTACTGATCAACACAGACATGTAACAAGAAAGAGCAGAAACTGCTTGGAAGAACTAAGATACTGCTAGCTGCTAAGTTTTAAAAGAAAAAGTAAAAGATGCAAGAACAACAAGAAAAAAGTAGTAACTGCTTAGAAGAACAAAGATATTGGCAACTGCTAAGTTTAAAAAAAGAAAAAAAGGAAAAAAGAGAGAGAGAGCGTGCACACTCACATAGAATTAGGGAAGAAAACCACCACCATAATTCATTTTCTTTAGGGAGGTCTGAGTGAAAAGTGATTGATCTGCACTAAATTCCTATTCTTTTTATGACACATTGCCTCGTCATAACATTCAAGATCTTTTAAAAGAAGAAAAGGGCCTTAATTCTATTTTCAAAACTAACTTTTAAAATGAAATATAATAATAGATTTTACAATTTTTTTTCTAACATATTAAATTAGTTTGTACTGCCTAATCAGTTCCTTAATCATCTTAATGACCCTTCTCTGGACGCTCTTTAGCTGCTCTGCATCTCTCCTGCATTGGAGAGCCCAGAACTGGACACAGCAGTCCAGATGTCAACTCATCAGGGCTAAGCTGAGGGAGAGCATCACTCCCCTCAGCCTCCTGGCAATTCTCTGCCTCAGGTACCCTAGGAAACTATTGGCCTTTGCTTCCTTGGCAAGGGTATATTACTGACATACATGCAACTTCTTGTCTTCCAGGATTCCCAGGCCCTTCTCCACAGAGCTGCCCTGCAGCAGGTCACTCACAGCCTGTGCTAGTGCCTGGGGTTGTTCCTTCTCAGGGGCAGGACCCAGCACTTGCCTTTGTTGAACTCCATGAGGTTCCTCTCTGCCCAGCTCTCCAGCCTGTGCAGGTCCCTGTGGTGCATTAGCCACTCCTGCAAATTCTATACCATCTGTAAACTTGCTGAGGGTGACTCTGTGCCTCATTCAGGTCACTGATAGAGAAGCTGAAAAGAACTGAACCCTGTATTGACTCCTGAGGGTCTCCCTTACAGGCTTCCAACTAGACTCAGCACCACTGATCACATTCTTCTGAGCTCTGCCATCCAGTCAGTCCTCAATTCACCCCAGTGCCCACTCCCTGAGCTTCCCTGTGAGGAGTCAGTGTCAAAAGCCTTGATGAAGTCAAGGGAGACAAAATCCACCGCTCTCCCCACATCCACCCATCCAGTCATCCCACTGCAGAAGTAATTTCCATTAATTCCACGGTATATTCTGTTTTTGCTCATGCTTTCCCCTTGCTCTGTCTTCCATCTTCTTTGGTAATTTCTTCTCTACCCTTCCCATTCACTAATGGGAGACTAAATCTTCATCCATACTTGCCCATTACACCAGCAATCTTCCCTTTCCCATTCAATAGTAGTATGTTATGTCACTTTTCATGTGAAGAGAATCTCTCCATAAGACAAGCATCATTCAAGTAGTTGAAGAGAGATTTATCTTCAACTTCCACCTTAAAAGGCTCTTTAACTACAGGGGAAAAAAAAGAGGCGGAGAGGGGAAAGAAAGGGGGAATGGAGAAATAGGAAGACAGATAAGAAAAATATATATAGATATGGATATAACAAAAGGAGGAAAAAGCCCTAAAAAGGTGTTAAAGCCAAGCTGCTGACTTCACCCTACTGGCAAATTATCTCCTCCCTCATCTGTCTACATTGGTGGCATGCTGTCTTGTATTTAAAGTCCAAAATCACCTTTTGATATTTGCATATTTCCAAGGCACAAAAGTCTGGAGCCAAGTTTAGAACTTCTGAGTAGTTGAAAAACATTGACAAACACAGGAAAATACATTCTAAGAGAAACACTGGACAACAAATACTACCTAATAAAATCTTATTTATTTATTTTTATTGGTATGGGTCCTTTCCTGTTAAATGATAAATGCTAACTAACAACAAGATGGACTGGACATTTTTATACATACTTTTAAGATATCCAAACCTCATTTTTGTTACAAACATATATGAATCAGTTGCATGATTCACAAATGTCATTTACTACTACAACATCTAATATTTCATAGTTTTCTATTAAACATAGTTTTCCATTTTTAAAGCAAGGAAGTTAATAGTATGAAACATTCCATCCTAACTTCTAAAGCAAAGCAGATGCTGATTACTTTTTGAGACCAAAAATATAAACCTAATGTTTATAAAGATTTCAAGACAGAACTGTTTTCTTGCTTACAAAAAGCACCATTAATGAAAAAAAAAAAAAAAAAGAGCTAACTCACTCCTACATGGATGCTTTTAATTTGCAGAATGGATTCAACTTTTTCATATGCTTTTACAACACAAAATGTTAACTCAGCTCACAGTGCAAGCAAAAGTAAACAAAACATACAACTAAACACGTGAAATGGTACTGAACTGATTTTGCTCTTCTGTTGTTAGAATAATGACATGTAACACGGAACAGATTCTTAGAACACCTATGTGGCACTTACGTCAAAAGAAAAGCAAGAATGAGTATTATTTTTGCCTACAGAATTGCAAGGTACTGACATTACTACCAGAATACTTCAGTTTTCATATTTCTTCCAACAGTAAATTGACTTTAGATAAAAGACTTCATAATGAGGTGACCTTTGGGGATGGGTTGGCAAAACATAATTTTCCAGTAACACAAAATTTTCTGATACAAAACATATGAACCACACTTTTAACCATATCAATGATAACAATAATTTAACAAATGAACATAAAAGTATTGTTTGATATTTTAAAACATTTTTGTATGTGAGATGTGAAAGATCTGAAAGATATTTCACATAGAGATTATGCAGAAAAATGCTAAAAGGCAATGTTCTCACTGATTAATATTCTGGATGAACAATAATCTCTTATTTAAATTGTACATCACGAATTAAACTGTTTAATAATCTAGCAAATTTCTACTATGTTTTCAACGGTTTATAAGGCACAGGCAAGGTCATAGTTGACATACCATGCACAGCAATCATCAATCACTCAGGTACCAAAACCCCATCGCTTCCATTTGAAGTTGGGCTGTTTTTAAAATTGTTTTGGCCCTCAAACAGCAAAACTATCGGACAGGAAGGTGTTTGAGTGTTCCAGGAGGCCACTGTTCATTCAGTTAGCCATATTTCCCTCCCTCCCAAATCCCTCTCAAGATCACACATCATGCTTCATTTTCCATGTTCCAATTCCCATAAATTTTCCTTTTTCTCTTTTAATATTTTCCTTTCTAATTTTGATCACTTTCTACAGCTTTTCTCTCTCCCATCTTACTAACTAGGCAAGGTACTTTTTCTGTGACCACAGAGTAAAAAGAATCAGAATTGAACCAAGTGAAAAGAATCATTATTAGACACTCAGTAAGTCAACTTCCAAATAAAAATACAAAATCTAAAGCAGTATCTCTGAAAAAAAAAAGTGTATGGGGCCCAGAAACAAGCTATGTGCAGTTCTTGCATAATATAAGAAAGATAAGCCATTACAAAACACAAATTAACACCATACTAAATTACTATGTAAACAGGCCAAGAAATAGACAGGAAGAAGGTGATTTCCTGCTTGAGTGAGGATACAGAACATGACAGCAAGATTGTAAGATAAGGCAGAACTGTAAATTCATTTGGCAAGGACATTGACTCATTTGGAATACAACATGGAAAGTGGCAGAATCACACAGCTTAAGTCCATTAAGATCTACTAGAAAGGACTTGAAGAGGATGGCAGCAACCAGTCTTCTTTAGTAACTTCTCCTAATCTATAAATAAGAAAAGATGGGAATATGCTAACAGAAGCAGAGTTACCTGCATGTGCACTTCTGATTATACTGGATGACCAGCAGAGAGAGCTGTATGAATGGGAAAGCCTGCATCTCAAAATGGCACTAATAAACACACACTATATGCATTTAATTAGGTAAGGTAAGGATAGAACGTAAGCAAATGTGGCACATGCACAAATTTGACACACTACAAAGACATTCTGTCAATACTCATATGCTAGAGCATATTGCTAATATATTAAATATGTTGCTAACACATGGAAAGATTTGGAGGTATGAAAAGAACTGAAGTTCTTGGGGGGAGGGGAGGACGGGAAGAAAAAAAAAGTAAAATGCAGATCTTGAAATCACCAGATCAATTTACATTATTGAAAGAAATGTTCTATTAAGAAACCTGTTAAAGCAAGAGAGGCAACTGTTACCATTATTATTACTGCAACTTCAAACAGAATTTCTAATACCTGTAGGATCAGTGTGTTAATTTTAAAAATCCAAAGGAAAATCTTAACAAGCTTTACCCTACACTCTGTCTTTCAGCATGTGTTCCTGATGAACTGGCATACAAACAAACTTTTCAGCATGTAAACAAATTCATCTACCATTTAAACCACATTAAAATAATAAATATTCATGTACACTTAAAACACAGTTAGGAATACTGAAGGAATTATGCATTTATATTGGTTTTGCAGACCTACAATTTCCACTTCATTATCCACAGACAGCAGTAAAGAGCCAACATTGTCTCACAGATCAAACATAAGATTGCAAATGACTTCAAGACCCATGCTACTTCTTTCAATTTAAAGTAAATAAAACTTTGAGGCCCCTGTTGCAGTAACAGACCACTGACCAATAAAAAAAACCAGCTACATTTTGACCTGACATTTTGTAATGCCAGCAAATGGAAAGCCTGCTACACTTCTTTCATCACCACCAAAAATTAAGATAAATGATGTAATTATTAACTCAAGTATCACACATACTCAAAAAATATTTCAAATTTGTCAATGCAGCCTAGTTTTCCCTTACAGCACAGTGGTTTCATAGTAGCTTAAACTAGGGGAAACTTGGAATAGTAAAGACCCACTCTCACTTTTACTGCTTGCTGTCTCTTTCCAGCACTTGTATACATACACTGACAACATTCAGTAAACTAATTACAACTGAGACTATTTTAAAGATTTCAGCAAGATCAGCTCTCTGCGTTTGCTCATTCTACAGTCATAGGGATACTAGCACAGACACAAGGGAGTGTAGAGGAACATGGCTTAGTCATACACCAACATAAACTAGTAGGGACATATTCCCTCAATGAAAATACCACTGAAACTGGAAGCTTCTCTGAACATATTGGAGAAATAGCAGATAGAGTTAATTAAAGCTGGTAGAAGTGGTGAAAGCGTCTATTATTTGAGAAGAGAATTTGGGAAAGAGTTTTATAGAGAAAAAAAGGCTATAAGCATACTTATTTCATCGTACGACACTGAAGTTAATCAAATCTGTGAAGGTTCAGGAGCCTCTTGCAAGGATTTTGACTTTGTATCCTACTATATTCCCCTTTGACAAACAGATGAAGATAGACACTTTAAAGAGGATACTGTCCTTTTCCACTTTCTATCTTATCAAGACTTTTCCAAAATGACATGGTAGAGTCCAGGATTCTACTTGCTACCTCGACCCTATAAATACTTTGCCTCTGTGGATTTGCCACTAACATTGCACAATAAGCTTCTGTTGTGTCTCTAATTTGGGGATTACAGCCGAACAGTCACAATGGCTTCACACATCAACATCAGATCCTGTTAAAGTAGCAACATGGTCATTCAAACTGGTGTATTTTCAATTATGTCCAGAACAGCTGAAATGCATTTCATCTTTTCCTTTCACAAATCCAAAGCTGCCTTGTAGTTAAACTGTCTTCCTAGAGCCACAGCTGCTCTCAAATCAATCATTTGCACACTGCCTTTGCTCAGCCGAAGAGGATCCTCTTTACTGGTCAGTTAGTCAGGTCATGAGCTTCTCCAATGCAATAACGTGACTTATACACATAAGCAAGGAAATCTCTCTCTCTTTATCATCCAGATGCAAATATATTGCCCACAAAGGCTGTAAGTACTTTAGAAACTAAGCCTCCAGACTGACAATATTAATATTACTACAACAGCTGGATTCTGTTCAACTTTTTCCTCTGGTTTTCTACTCTTCCCCTCTTCTACAATGCAATTACAAAAAAAAAAAAACAAATCAACTTCAGTTCCTCCCTTCCCCCATCCTCCCAAAAAATAGCTTCTGTCATTTCTATTTGCATCTGCATCTCTAATATTTTATGAATTATTCCTACTTTAAATTCCATTTTCTTTATTTGGCCTATTTCCCATTTCTCATTTTCCCTTCCCACTCTCTTCCTAATTGAAGGATTTCTCAAAGGAATTAATTCTTTCAAGATGTTTTTCCTCCTTTGATACTTTCTATAGAAGGAAAAAGAAACTACAGCAGCTAAGTCTCCCTGATACTTCACTTGCTTATTACTCAAGATTAGTTTACAACTAGTGCTTTTGGAGCTGATAATGTTCAATGTTCTCTTGTAAAAGACGTAGCAAGTCGGTAGCTAGAAAAAATTCTTTCGAAGTATAAATCAGAGATCAAGTTATTCATGCATGACCATAAAAGCCACAATTAAACACTGCCTTCTAGCATGGAAGCAAATTAGCTTAGAAATTTACTTAAACTCCAGAAACATATAAAAATGGTTCTAGAAGACTCATTTCTTCAGCTAGCATTAAAGGTAGCATTGCCAAATTTCTTCTCACAAGTGCACTGCCAATTATTTTATTTCTTTCAATTCATGGTTTAGACCATACCATTACAATCTATTAGTTCTAGCACTATGAGCACACTAAACTCACATAAGCAATTTTTTTTCATCTTCTACTTTCTTTGTAAAAGAACACAATTGCAGTTCTGAAATTATGTTACCAACTCTAGATATCACGTATTTTTTCCAAGGAAACAGCCTAATAATCCCAGTAGTCCTTACAGAAAACATGACAGCTAGAATTCTTTACTGAACTATGACTTTCAAGATACAAGGACAAAAATGAAAAGACAGACAACACACACACAGTCTGTATAATCCACAGTTGACCTGCCATTTTTTTTCTTATTTGTACACATCATTTAATACTTTAAATATGGCTGTAATCATATAATGAGATTTGCTAAAGCCTGACTTTGTGTGAGCTTGTCCAGTAATAGCATTTTGATGATCAGCTTGCTAAATGTTAAATCTTCAAATATTTTGAAACAGAAGAAGCAACATCAATTAATAATACATTTTTAATACTTCATTAAAATTTTGAAAGCATGAAACTCTTCTAACACTGATGTCAATTAATCACATGCTTCAGAAGCTTACTATAGCTTTACAAATGGAGTGATAGACAAATACGTAAGTAATACACTCCAAAAAAGACTCTCATAAAAGCAATGAAACTATGCAATATATTACTGAAAATACTGAATGAGCCATTATGTATGATATATATATAGCAATTCATTGCACATGATTAGTTCTGTAATCTCATACTTTATTTAGTACTTTAGTGACACCTTCAAAAGGACCTCACCCATTAAGAGATGAAAAGGAAATAAAAGTCTGCAGGAACAAACAGCAAAGGAAAGATCACAAAACATGATTGCAGAACTAATCTGTACAACATCTGTGACAATAAAACAGAGATGCGATAAAACAAAGAGCAAGGTTGCTTAACAAACTTCTTTTTTGGAAAGAACCTTTAGATTCCTTAAGACTCACATACCAACAAAGTGTCTAGCCCTCAACCATGGTGAAGCAAGAATTAGCTACACATTTAAAGACAAAGAGAACAGCAGCCCTGAAAGTTTATCATGGTATCAGCTGTATATACGGATGTTACAAAAGATAGCCTCTGAGTTGTTAGCACAACCCAGCACTCCTCCACTGTCACCATCACCAAGATTTGAAATTATGAGTACATTTCAAGAACTGTTAGCTGTTGTTAAATGTGTACAGGAGCAGCTAAAGTTTAAAAGAAATAAACATATAGGGATTTGTACTGTCTACACTTTCAATACAGAACCTCCCATTCACCTACCCTTGTTTGCACCTTTTTGCCATCTCATCTTTTTCATTCATTATATATTTTGCCTTTTTCTTCTACCTTCATTTCAAAGTAAAAAAAAAAAAAAAAAATTCTCCTCTAGCCACCTGTCTGTCTACTTTCAATACCCTCCACTCCAGATAAAAATCTTTTTTTCTCATTCCTCACACTTCAAAGTAAATTGTCATCACATTTTCTTCGCCTTCCCAACTAAGGATAACAGAACGAAATCTACTTACTATCTATTTTTCACAAGCAATTTGTTTGTTTCACTAACAAATCAAAGCTAATTTCCTCTTCAAAGTCAGCAACAGTTCTCCTTCAATTGAAAATCAATTTTCCAGCCTCCTCGGCATTTTAAGTGTAGTTTAGCCCAGCTGGCAAATTCATGTCCAGAGCATAAGTATTTCTTTTATGTAATGTGCCTTCAGGTTATTTTATTTTCCTTCATTTTTCCCATCCAGATACACTCACAACTGAACTGGAGATTAACTGAACCTAGAAGAGAGTCTTCTGTTTCAAGTACAGATACTAGCAATCTGAAGGAGGCCATGGATCCAGAAACCTAAAATGTATTTTACCTATGGAAGATCTGAAAAATCAAATACTTGGCTCTATCTGGTCCCTGAAATTTGGTTCCAAGTACATCAGACCTTGACTGCTGTCAAGATCAGAAAAAAGTATCTTAAGAATTCCTTGGCTCTGAATGCAACCCTGGAGCTAATGGTTCTTTTATTAATAGGTAAGTGAGCACAAAAAACACTACCAACAACTAAAAGAGAAGGACCTGAAGAACAGTAAAGAGATGAGGAGAAGCTAAAAAAAAAAAAAAAAAAGACACAACTAGCAGGATAAAGGTACAAAATTCTTTACAAACTCATTCCCTCCCTACTGTAAATCACTTCATTTCCAGAGTCCTGCTGACTTCCTACTGCTGGCTGTAAACTTGTTTATTATTCACTGGTGCTAGGAAGAAAAGCAGCAGTGGTTTTGGTCTTGTGGGAATGAGAGAAAATTCCCGTTTTACAGCACATGGAATATAACATTCTGAAGCAATATATTATGTTTTCCCCACAATGTTTTTAGCCAAGACTCATTTATTTGTAGGTTCAAAAGAGTGTTCTTGTGTTACCATGAATATAATTCACAGCAGCAAGTCAGCCTCTGCAGTTTTTAGAAAATTTTATTTTTCTGAAAGTCTACAATATAGGCTTACTAAGTGAGTTCACAAGTCCACTTAAGTCTGCTTCTGTGTCACATATTTTTTGGCTAGGAAGTCCACATGCTTTTTATTTTGTTCTTGTTCCTTTGGCCTTTCTTTTCCTGCTTCTTAGTATCTTATCAGGGAGGATGATTTCCTGTCTTATTTTCTCACACCAAAAGGATGTTAATCTGTTTTACTTTATTACTTTCTCTAAAAGCTCAGTGAGTAACTTCAAAAGAAGTCAGGATAGAAAAGACACTGTAACAAACAACAAATAACTATTTTAAACTTAGTTACAATGGGTTATGACAAATTAGATGAGAATTTTTATTTTCTTAAAAACTAGAAATGAGCAAAGAGAGCTTTAAATAATAACACTATAAACATAATATCTGCATGCTTACTATGTCCAAATAGATACACTTCTACAGCAGAGGAAAAGGATCAAAATGAGCATATTAAGTTTTGGATTTCTTAAAGCACTGCTTTACCCATTTTTAACCAGTATCACATAGTCAAGACTAAGGACCAAAATTTTCGCTCATTTCAATTTAGTAATAATGTGAAGGCAGCAATTTGAAATTTTTAAGAAAATATATAAAAGAAGAGAAAACAGAAGATATTTTTTTAAACATTATGTATACATAATCATCCTTTTCAAAGAATTATAGAAAATTTCAATAAGTCTGAGTATCAAATAAAAAATATATATTGTTATGA
This sequence comes from Crypturellus soui, assembly GCA_032275445.1. Taxonomy (NCBI): domain Eukaryota; kingdom Metazoa; phylum Chordata; class Aves; order Tinamiformes; family Tinamidae; genus Crypturellus; species Crypturellus soui. The sequence goes on from JAUBNY010000185.1 coordinate 6,118,425, forward strand.
TAATATTTTATTGCTAGGAGCACAAGTCATTATTAAATTAAGATTGTAAAATCATTTAAAAATGCAAAAATGAGAATACTTATTTATCATGTCAAGAGACGCTTCCATTCTCTCAAGAACTTATATCCAGTCTATTAGTAAGCAAAGGTTACAGGAAAGTTTAAAGATTTTTTTTTCCCATTTAGAAATGCAAAGATTTAAACCATCTTGATTTGTAAATTCATAGTAAAGAACCAGTCCATAAAGAGAGAACCCTATTGCATTAGCATAGCTTGCATTTGCCTAGTACGACATTCCAACCAAACACAAAGTGTTTGTCTTAATTGGTTGAAGTTTAATGACTTGTCAAAAAGAAAAGGTTTTCCTATTCTAAGAGTTCTTTGGGTTTAAAAGTCAATGAATCCTACAGGACCAAAGATGATAAAAATAATTTGAGAACACAAACATATGCATACACATTCTGTATCTGTGTGTGCGCACATTCACATAAATATATATTATATACATATATATATATGTGCAAAACAATCTCCTGACAAGTAGTATAGATTTAATGAAATTGATACAAATGTGCTAAACTTTAACTGAAACTGAAGAACATTTCATAAAAGCATTCTAGTTTGAATTTGTACTTTACAGCTGTTGTTCTTCAGTTACTCACATTCCCTTTGAAAATCAATGGCTTTTATGAGATGAACCAGTCTAATATTACTTTTATACAGTTTGTATATGTATTTATATACTAATTAAGCAAGGCAACATTAAATTGTGCTTTTATGCAAAAAGCTATATAATGAAACATGTAACTAGATTCTGGGTTTTAGTTAGTCACATTATACTAATAAATATGCTAACTATTTATCTTCCAAGACAATAATTTTTAACTTACTTCTGGCAAGTTGCATTTGGAAATTGTAAATATAACTAAAACATAGACAAAATATTTTAAAACAGACAGTATTGAATAGGTAATTCTAAAGAAATGCTACTTAACAAAACATATTTATAAAAACACATTTCACATTCCCAACTAGCCAGTACACTAAAGAAGGGAAGCACTATAATTACATGAACTGAACAAATTGTTTCTGGCCACAATGTCCTTCAAGAGTTTTAAACCAATATACCTCATTTTCTTACAGTTATTTTTGTACATAAATTTGTAGACAAAAAGGTTCCTGTTCAGTTCCTGAAGAGCCAACGACTTCCTACTTTTCTGTCTTTCTTTAAAACTTGGGCAGTGTTCATGTCTTATTTGAATCTAGACTTCTGTGTCAAGTTCCACAACCCTACTAAACCCAGTACAAAAGTAAATAAACAAATAAATAGACAAATTAGGGTGAGTTTGGCAGAGGCTACCAAGACGGTCAGGACCTGAAGCTCTCTGCAGTGACAGGTTGAGGAAGCTGAGCTTGTTTAGCCTCAAAAAGAAGAGGGTCTCAAGGGGTCTAATAGTTGCACCCCTGCACCTTTGAGGGTGTCACTAAAAAGAGAGCCCAGCTATCTTTATTCTTCACAGGACAAGAGAAAACAGGACTAAGCTGAAATAAAAGAGGCTTATATGGCATATGAGAAGCAAGTTTTTCCCCCCAGAGGACATTCACCTGACAGTGGAGGCAGGTCCCAGAGACGTTGTGCCATCTTCATCCCTGAAAGTTTTCACCAGTTTACTGCATAACGTCCCGATCAACCTGCTCTGGTCCCATGGTTTAATTTGTTTTAGAGAGAAGGTTGGACCTCCCAAATTATGACACTACTTTATCCTTACAGTGTCTGTATTTAATAATTTTTATTTATTTATCTAAATTAAGGGTTTAGCAGAACTGTCAGTATGGATCTGTAGACCTTCCCTGGCTCCAAACAAATTCAACCTATTGTTCTAATAGTATGACAAGGGTACTGAAGGTCAGCTCCCTTTAGGCAATGTTGGTTTGAAACACTTTAATTATATTGTGAGAAATAAAAACAATGCATGATCTCTTAGCCAAGATAAACTTTAAATGTAGTAGAAGAAGAAAAATAATTTGACACATTAACACAAAACAACAAGTGTATGCTACATGCAGTTTAAGAGGAAAGCTTTTCAACATATTCAGAATCAGTTTTGAATAATCTAGACATAGAAGAGCTCAAAGACACTTAAACTGTAGGGTAATCCACAAAACTACTGCTGAAGCAAACCATGACACAAATGATATTGAGATGCTGTCACTTGGAGACTAACCTTTGAAACAAAGTAGAATAAACCTTGGAAAACAAGTAGCTTGCAACCCCTTCCGCCCCTACAAGCTTTTAGTATGTTTCACTTGTGGTTAACCATTATTATAATATCAGTTTTCTGAAAGTATAATCACCTCACACTATCTTTTAATCATAGCATAAAATCTTAAATTATAAACTAGATATTAGTGTATTATTCAGTTATTCACAAACTTTAGTATTATTGAAGACTAAAGGTCTAAGAACAACAAAAGCCTTCACTGTGTCAAAGATAGGGGAGGGA
>JAUBNY010000185.1:6131443-6157657 GCA_032275445.1 Crypturellus soui
GATGTGGAGCTGCTGGAGAGAGTCCAGCGCAGGGCGACTGGGATGATCAGGGGCCTGGAACATCTGCCCTGTGAGGAGAGGCTGAGGGAGCTGGGCCTGTTCAGCCTGAAGACTGAGAGGGGACCTGATCAGTGTCTATAGATGCCTAACGGAGGGAGTGAGGAGGATGGGGCTGGCCTCTTTTCACTGGTGGCCACCGACGGAACTAGAGGAAACGGCCACAAACTGAAGCATCAGTGAAATGTGTATTTTAATTATAAAACATGTTCTCTTTAAATATATGGTAGAACAACACTCTTAGAGGAAACCTTTTCATTATTTTTAGTCCCTTGAAGTCACTTTAATTTCCTTGAATGATATTTATTGAAAAGCCTTTTCTTGAAGGAGAAAAGAACAAACACCTGCAGATATATCTTTGCATATGATTCAGTCCTCAGAAGGAAGGACACAATTCTTTTACTATATAAAAAAGGACTCCTTCTAGAAGAAGAAGAAAAAAAAAGGTATCTCTTGATTTTGAGGACCCACTAGACTTTCACTGAATAACTGATCTCTGGAGACACAGTAGAGAGCTCCTAACTCTTAAGATATACAAGGGGATAAGGTATTTTTGAGAAGGTTGATTTGGAGGCATGTACAGTTCACCATAAATTCTGCCCTACACTGTTCTTGGTGGAAGATGCACTTTAATACTAGCTTCTCCTGTACATCCTGTGTTCTTGAACAGGTATGGAATGCTGCATTACACAACTTTTAACAAGGGAAAGGTTAGAAAAATACATGTGGGACAGGCATTAGTCACATTACTTAGATACAAAAATACATCGGTACCCTCTAGCAACTAAGGCAGCATATGGACTTCTGCAGATCAGAGAGGAATAAAATTGTGAATAACGCACCCCCTTTCCTTCTGTATCCATAATACTGCCCTATCTCCTTTCCACAGAGTTCCCAAAACATGGAAGTAAGCTGCAATTTCCATCTTGGTTCTTGGACCTTCTCCGAACAGTACAAGGGTGACTGCAGAAGTCCACCTTAAAGCCAAAAGAGTGATCAGGAACAGTGGTCCCCCTGATAGCTTTTTGTTTTGTACAGTGAGTATATGCCTGTGGAATGTGTGGTGGCAATAAAACTGATTAAAAACAATGACATAATGATACTGCTGCTACTGCCTGTGGTCGACCCAGATATAGTATATAAGGTTTTCTTTACTATCTTTAAAGGGGAGATGTTTTGTTGTTGTTTTGGTAGCTTCTAATAGGTTTCCTACAAATAGAGAAAGACTATATGATGTTTTTATTCACAGTTCAGTTAAGTTGGTTGCCACCTGAGAATAGCAATGCCCATACCAGACTCTGTACTGTATGTAGCGTGATGATATGTTCCAACCAATTGAGTCCTCTCCTCTTTCTGCATCAGCAGAAGTTGGTGTGGTTCTGATCTGGAGATGAGTAAATTCATTTCTTGCCAAGTTGAGTCAGAGTTAAGTAGCAGCTTGGGGGTTCCTTTTAACAAACATATGACTTTCTCCTATCATAGACTAAGAATTAGCATGCAGCCAAGAGTTATGTAGATAAAAAAGTAGGTAGGCAAGTGCAAACTCTTAGAACTTTTTGAAAATGAATTTTGAAATATAATTCATTAGTAGGCAAGGCTTGGCATAAACGACACTACAGGAAACCACAAGTTCAGTAACTTTAAGAGCCCATTTTGTTTAGTGTAGGAATAAGGGGATAAATGTACACCAGCACCATCCAGTGAGGAAAAGATTTGGTAAGAAAAGTCTGAGATTCTCCTACCTGCACAAAACATGCAAACAAAGCAAAACAAAATTGATAAAACCACAACCCGTGTTGAAAGAAAACCTCAAAGAATAGGCAGTGCCAGCCCCACCTTGCTCTGTCAGTGCATCTGCAGGCAAAGCTCTTAGTGACTAGGTAGAGCTGGGGTCTTCTGGAGTTCAGCCATGTAGGTCTCCATTAAGTTCATTTTCTAATGAAGTGCTACTTGCATAGTTCTTCAGAATTTTTTCCTCACAAGACTATACCATCTTCAGAGCTGGGTAATCTCCCTAGATAACTCAAAGAGATCTGATTTCATAGAAGCTTTTAGGTGTACTCTACTACAGGTAGGATATACTTAGATGTATAAGAAAGAGTCGAAACTGTGCATTCTTGGGCTTAGCTATCAACAGAAAAATAGTTTGTAATTGATAAGAACATGTTACTTGAAAAAGGCCTTGGAACTAGAGAAGTCTAGTAACTTGAAAACTTCTTGCAACAGTTGTTGTGAGGTACAGGGTATTTTGGAAAATCAGAATTTCCTCAACTATCCTTTCATTAGTCAGAAACGGAAAACAGCCTACTTGAGTCATATGAATATGTGTAAACTCACATTTCTTCATTCAGATCTGGAGTTTCCAAACATTTAGAGGAATTCAGAAATTGATCAGAAGTGTTCCAAAGCATAACTAGAAGTTTCCAGAGCAGGTTCTTGAAAATACCTCCCCCACATGAATTCATCTTGTGCAGTGCAAGGACTGCACAGTGGTTTGGGTGGGATCAGTCTGTGGAAAATAAGCTCACTATTTGAAATAGATAGTTTTAGACATGTACGGATACTACATTTTTTTCTGTTTCAGAATGCCTCTGGAGAGGGCAGGGGAACAGGGAAATTCCTGTTAAAGAATATTTCAAGTTAGGGTTTCTGGAACTTAAATATGTACTCATTAACATTATCTGATTTTAAAATGCAGTAACTGTAACAAACTGCTGGGTGTTTTTCTGTGAAAATCAGGAAGCTTCAAAAGTGGAGGTCCAAATAACTTCTTTTCAACTGTATAGTATTTTATTATCCTTTATATATATATATGTATGTATATATATGTATACATATGTATATATATATACATACATTTAACCTCTATGTGTTCCTGTTATTTAATCTGCCTTTGCCAGTGTGGGGTTTAATTATCAAACAGCTAGCAATTAAAAGTCAGAAAAACATGAAAACAACTTCTGATGAAGGTAAGGATAACTAAATCTGTTCAGATCAACTGCAGAAATGTGGCTATCTTCTGACAGGAGAGCTCAACCTTAATGATAACCAGTTTTTGCACTTTGTAAGTAAGAGTAAGATAAAATTACTAGTCTATTTGGAGGCAATATGGAAATTAATGTCATGTAACTGTTTCAAATCTACATTTTCCAGATCTTAGAGAATAAGGAACATTTAATCCATACATATATGGATATGACATAGAACTTTTAGCAACTGTTTCTAAAACCTGCCTGGATGCCATCTTGTGCCATGTGCTCCAGGTGTCCCTGCTGGAGCAGGGGGGTTGGTTCTTGGTTCTACTCAGTTTTATTTCTGGATATTAATACAAGCCACAGCCCTGGGGCAGAAGGGGTAAATTTTGACTTAAAATTGGAAATTTATTTCAGTTTGAAATACTATTAAAAATATGTATTGTATTGATTTTTCGAAAGCACGAAGAACAGGCAGCTCAAACAAGTCAATATGTGGTGCTTTGAGTTATGAATATTCCTGAAAAATCAGGTTACTTCAGGAGGCATCTAAGTAGTAATGTTGGTATCAAATGTGCACACAGTAGCAAAATAACATGAAAATAAGTTAAAATTAAATTGCTGTACATCTTTAACTTAGCTCTTTTCCTTTTGAATCTTTTGATTGATTCAGTCAAATTCGGCAAAAGCATAGGGTTTCTCTAATAATTAAATTGCCACAAATTATGTGGAAATAAATGAAAAGAAGAAAAGAGAAGACTGATTCAAGAAAATGGAATATTACGGCTCACCTACTGTTTGACAGGCTATACGAGAAAGGCATTCAAGGAAAGGGACAAGACAAGAACAGGCTCCATAGCAAATTGAGCTGTTCGCTGAAAAATTCATCTTGATGAGTAAAGTCTGATACTTCTGGAAGAAGTGCTGATGACAGCTGAACTGTATAGGCAGATTCCGGGTAGGCAATAACAGGGGGTGTTGACCTCCTATCATCTCTGAAGGAATTTGGGACTCTGACCCTCCCTTCCAAAACATCTAAAAGCTTCTGGGAATCTGGAGCTTACAGGGAGCTCAGAACTGTCCGGCCTTTCTGAAGTTGTTTTCTGCTGGGAATTTAAAAAGGTGTCCCGCTATGTACCTGTGCAAGACAGCTGAGAAACCTTTGTGCTGCAAAGAGAGAGATCTGCCCCCTCAGCTGCCACTTTGGTGAGACTGGTTTCATTGTTTAATTTAGGGGTCAGACTCTACTTAATCTTAATGAAGTAACTAGTAACTTGTGCTGTTGCTCTGAAATTACTTGAAGGGCTTGAGGCAGTCCTTCTTTTTCTTTTCCTTTATTTTTAAATTTGAGTCATATATGCTATGCCTTTCTTTCTTAGTAATTAAAATAGTAAATCAACATTCAGCTGGTTTCAGTTCTCACTTCTGAAGAACGGCACCCAGCAGCTATTACACTGAAGAACATTGGTTCCTCATTCCACTTTTTGTAGCGCAATGGAAAGAAACCGCACATTCAGGCTCTCAGGGAGAGCATTTCAGAGTCTAGAAATAGCTTGCACAGACTCCCTTTCTCATTTTTATATGAAGAGTTCTAGCAAGAACTCCCTAACACTGAGACAAAATAAGGCGTGGAAGGTCTCCCTTAGGCAAAGAAAGGTATGGATCATTAGCCGTCAAGCTTCCTAACCTGCCTTCTGTGGGACTATAAAACATATTTGAGTTTGAGATGCAGGGCAGAAACAGTAGTTAACTCGGTCTGATCATCACAGGGAGTATTTTCAAAGTATGCCTGTTCCCAAGATAAATTTCTTGTGAGGGATGAAGCCTATTACAAGTGTTTACCTAATTGCTCAAAAGGGTACATCCAGCCCTCATAAACAAAAATGAAGGAAAGCTATTTTTCATCATTTCCACTAAGCACCTGGTGCAGCATGGAACAGTGTGGTTTCTGGCAGTCTTAGGCTGGAGAGGCCACCACTAAAGCCCTGCAGCCATGGCCCCTGTGGCAACAGATAGACCTGGGAGAAAACACGTCCTCCGGGACAGTGGCGTTCAGCCACGTGAATCTCTGCCTGCCTGGTTTGAGTACAGCCTTTTCCACCATCCGCTGCCGCCATGCGATTAAATCCCTCTGCCAGGTGCTGCTGGAAAGCCTGGAGCTGCCAGCCACTCAGCCAGAAATGTTGATAAGCAGAAAAACTCCATCACAGTGCAGAATGTGGTGCCAGTTTGTGCAGCTGCTGTAGGCAACAGAAATACACATTCTCCTGATCTGGTGTGGGCAACTGTTTAGCTGCATTTAGTAAAAGACACGAGTAGAAAAACTGGGAAAAGATTGCCAAGAAAGCTGCTTTTATTTGGAACGGCCACTTTTCAGCTTTCCCCCCAGAAATGAAACCAGCGTTTGACGTCAAACACACAACTTGCTGGGTTTAATATTTGGCGAGCAGCTGTAGTTAACACCAGCAGGAATTGATTGCCATGGGAATGGTGGGTGAGATACAGCTACTGATATCCTTAGCATCTGTATTTCTTGATTTGTTAGATGAGTAAATACTGCAAAATTATTCTGGCAAATGTCTCCTTTTTTTTTTTTTTAATTCCCATAAAATTTCAGTGGGATAAGGAGCAATATTCTGAAATATTTTCCAGTACTTTAAGTATAAGGCAATAATTGAAAGAGAACACTGATATATTCTTTGCACACACTGTGCTCTTTTATATCTCTGTGACTTTTATTCTTTTTTTTTTTTTGTAGTCTTTATTCACTGTCCTGCTACTTTGCAAAGCAGATGACTAAGTGGCATCCAGTCCCCAGAGCTCTTACTCTTAGGGAACATTGTCTTTGTATTGGAAATAGTCTTTGAAGTAGAGGTAATGAAAGGCTGTTGGGGATTTCACAACAGCAAGGGCAAGGGGAGGAAATCTTGGAACACTGGGCTGGGTAATTATGGGTCCCTACTGAACACAGTCCTTCAGCTATGAAAAAACAGAGACCTGTTTCAGGATTTTCCCTTGTGTGACCATCTCTTCCCTTCACAAAAACATGCCATCAGTTTTAAAGAAGACCATACATTTTGATGGCTATCATCAAGAAACTGGTTTTGACTATAACTAAGAAGTTTCTTCTTCCAGAAGATGAGTGATTCACCTAGAAAACTGTGACTTTTCTCCATTGTGTCAGATAGGGCTGTCTCATCCCAGCGTAGACCTCAGAAGCAGGAGATGAGGGTCCATTTCTACAGTAGGGACCAGCAGGTAATGCTTTGTTAGAAGAACCCCAATGTATCTCATGGCTTTTCCTTTTATGAATGGCAGGACACGGGCCATTGAAGTAAGGCAAGTCATGACATGGGCTGCTGCACTATATCACTGCACAAGAGAGGGAAAGCAGCCAAATGAGACAGACAGTCTGGGAAGGAATCCTTGCAAGTGTCAGAGAAGAGGGATAGTAAAATGATCCATCAACTCAGATGCCCACAGAACTGTGGTGAAGATCACTTTTCTAGTTGTGTGATAGAAGGGAGACCATAGAGCCTGCAGGAGAAGGGGATGCAGAGCAACAGCAAAAGATCCTGCACTTAGGGATGACCACAAAGGAAATCTTTCTCAGGTGCAAGCCGCAGAGTTTCGTTTTTGCATACATCTTACATAAGCAAAACAAACACACAAAGCCTGTGAAAAAAATAAAAACTAGGAACAGGACAGAAATAAGCCAAGGTGATTTTAGCTTGTAGAGCCACAGCATGTCTATGACACTTGTAAGATGAAAAAAGTACTTGCACAGACTTGAGAACTCAATTATCTTTATTTTTTAATCCCAGCTCTCAGTAGGATATGAAAGTCATTTCGTATTTCTTTACCCACAGGCATAAAGGCATTTCTCCAAAACACAAAGTTTGGAACAGAAGGATAAAATACACTATAAAGACAAGAATTTAATTACACAAAAGCAAACAATGCACATTTATATGTTTACATTTCTATGACTTAGGGAGAACAATTCAGGCAGTTCATTAATTAATAATATTGCTCTTGCCTAATGAAGAAATAAGGTAGGGAAAATCAATGAGGGATTTTATTGAAGCCCAAAAGGGTTTGAAAATGAAATTTTAAATGAAGTTATTTTATAGCAGCTCTTTCTTCAAAAGGTGGTTTACTGCTCATTGGAGAAAATGCCATTACCATCATCGTGGTTAAGTTTTTACTATGATTCAGTCAGGCTAATGAGCTTTTGATCATTTCCTGTATTTCCCTAACAATGTCTCAACATCTCATCTGCTATTCCTGATCAAATTGCTCAACCCTGTTTTGCGCAAACCTGCAGGGGCCGGGGAGGCAAAAGATGGGTGATAGGATTCTGCAATATCCCTCCCTTCTGCTGTTAGTTACACCCTCTTCTCGTGCACAGTTCTTACAGCAAATTTAAAGTCACAAAACCATCTGCTTATGATGTTTATCTAGCTCTGCAAGCCAAAACAGATGTTTATTCTTTATTTGTATTTTGAAACTGAAAATCAAGAAGAAAAACTATTAAGGCAGCTGTTGCATTCTTCCTGTAACATGATCAGCCCCAGATGGCGTAGCTCTAGACCATCACCCCCTTATCACCTTCTTGTTGCATAAGTTGTTGTTTAGGAGCACAGGAATTATGTAATATCCTCCTCCTCTATATACTGTGGAAAAAGCCAGATCTTTTCAAATCATCTTCATTTTCTCTTCTTCACTTTCTCCACATACCTCGCTACTTACCAAAGACCATAACAAGATCTTGACACCACTTCAAGGGAAAAATCTTCTACTGACATTAGTAATGAAGGATGAAGAAATGGGTATTTTTATTACAAAAAAAAATAACAAACACACTTCCAGAAGAAACAGGAATAGCATTTCCCAAGCTCTCTTATTTAATCTCTATGTATCTCAGATGTTTGCTCTGAGATTATATTACTTACAATCTTTAAGTCACAAAGCACAATGTGAGAGTACTGGATAAGAACACACTGGGCAAGAACTATGATGTAGATTTTCTACATTAGATGTTCAGAAACATTCCTTAGGAGAATACTTTTCCCTTAAACACACTCTAAATCCACATATGTGTTTTTAAGAATACATATTTAAGCAAATCTGATGGAAAGCTTTATTAGAACATATGCTATATGTATATATTTAAATCTTGGTGATGTTGAAAAGGAAATACAAGTTAATAATCAATATTCTGGCATACTTTGACCTATACCTTGCCTGTCAGTATTTTATGCCTGATCAAAACCACACTTCCAGACAGGTGAATGAGGATTGATGGTGCTAATGAACTAACAACCAGTCAGAACTGCAGCCTTACCTGCAAGAACGTATCTACACACACTGCTAGCTAAAGCAGCCTCTTCTTATGCGTGGAGGCTATATAGAATTGGGAAAGCTTTAATTAGTTTTCCAGAGTGGTTGCAATCTAGAAATAGAGTAAGAATCAGTAGGACCACAGTTCTCAAATAATTTCTCTGCAACCTGCAAATGTCACTGCCCTCCTGAGCCTGTCACATTATTTTGTATAACCAGATGCGTCACTGAAAAACAGCAGACAAACCCTGAATCCCATCAGCTCATCCAGGTTTATACAAGGGTTGTGGGCCCTGTATGCCTACAGGGTGGACTGGGGGAATATTTCCTTTTAACTTGTGTGAGCAGTATGGTGAGAGCTGCCTGGAAAGACTAGCCACGCTGAGGATGAAGAGTAGGGACAGGCCTGCAGTCTGGCACATGTGCAGCACGAGGATGCATGTGCAAAGCCGCCCATCACCTGGGGCAAACACAAAACACCTTCTCTCAATGCAGTCACACAGGGGGTGACAGCAGCAGCGCTCACGTGCACCTTATACCTGTGAACTCCAGACACCCTTAGCCCCATGATATGAGATGGAAGCTGCCTTTGTTTTCTTGTAAGTATAACGTTATTCAGTATTAGTTCAATGAGTGTCTAATAAACCTTCTTCTTATTCTGCTGTCAGAGAAAAGCTGAGCACCCAAATAAAGCATCTGCTACTACAGATACACAACAAATTGTTCTTATACATTACCAAACAACCATGTCACAACTTTGTTTAGTGCAAGTCATAGTGATGCTCTGACAAATGCCCTCACATGCTGCCTCAGCAGAGCTTAACCCACATGCTCTCCTGCTGTAGGACTTCTCCCACTGTCAACACAGTGGGAGAAGTAATAGGTGTTTTTCAGAGCTTGATAGTGCTGCTTCTAGGTCGGGCTGCAAGAAAAGCATACAGAGGGGGCATACCAAGAAAGATCCTTTTAGAAAAAGCTTACCAAGACCAAAGCAGGAATTTCAAAGGGTGCCCCTTGTAGCTCCTTCTTTTGTTTGAAGTTGCATTGACACAGCCGCATGCCTTAGACTGGGCATTCAGTAGTGATCAAGGCTAACTGGAAATGTTTACAGTGGGCATTCAAAATAAGTATGCGGGGACAGCCCTACACTATCACACAACCAACCATAAATTTAAACTGGTAAAATTATTCCTCCTGAAAGCTGTTGTTGTTCTTTCATTTCTATTTTTTCCTCCTGTGGCTACAGTCTCAAGGACGCAACTGAAAAACGTAGAGGTGAATGTCAGAGCCTGCAAACAGCAGAAATATGCCTTGGTGTCCTGAAAAAGAGTCCATTCGACTTTTAGTATCACCTGTGGCATCACGGAAAGAAAGAGAGAGCACCTATGCCATCGCAGAAACATAACCACTATTTTAAAATACCCAGGGCAGCCATGTACTTACTGTTTTGGCCTACCTAACTTACTACTGTGTGCTTTCCCAGGCATTTATTGCACTGTTTTCCACCTAAATTGCAGTGGCTTGGACTAACACAGTTTCACCTTCAGCATAACCTCTGCTACTCCAGAACCTGTCCTACAACACATTAACACGAATTTTATTATGTAACCGCAGAAACTGCAGACAAGTTGCCATCACACCTAAGAAAAGAAGCAGAGTTTAACAATGGGTATTTCAAAAGTGGAAGCAGGTACAGCATAAACATACGTTTTGAAAATGCTTTTCGCATCACCACGGTAGTAGTAGCCTTTCCTGTTAGGCAAGTTTAAAGTGAAAGATCTTGGATGTAATCATATGTCCTCATTAAATTCACCTCCAAAATATTTCTCTCTGCTTTCTTGAGCTCTCAACATATTAATGTTAAAAATATTACAGTTAAAATTTACATTATAAAGTATTTTTGTTAACTACTCCCCTGACACTGCTGTAACTCTTACTGTCTATCCTTAAAGTTTTCTGTAAGCATGAAAGTTTCGCAATTTTTACAGCAGACAGGCATTAGCAGAGTTGTTCACTCAGAAAGATGAACTGTTGAAGTTCAGTTCAACACTGAGCTCAGGTAAGCACAGAATTATTTACATATGGGTGTCCAGTTCAAATACAACTCATCAGACTTGAATCTGCTATGATCAGCTGAGATGAAAGATGCATCTTCCAGCAGATGAGTAGCCTTTCCAATGATGTCTATGGAAGATAATTTTCCTCATCAAAAATTACAGCCCCTTTTTACAGCTCAAAATCTAAAGTTGAGTTTATTCTTCTCTTTGTGGAATCAATCCACAAAAAAGCTCTTTGTCCATTTTGCAAGAATTTTGCAAATAAACAAATCTTATCTGCAGAATTTTCAAAAAAGTACCTTTCATAATATATAAATATCAAGAAAGCTCTTACCTAAAACCTCTCCTGGAGGTGTTTCTGTTTCTCCAGAGACTGACAACTCTATAAAGTATTTTTATATGTACATACATACGTATTTTCCTCCCTCCAATAAAGCAATTGGCAGTTCTGAGTCACGCAAGTCTTCTGCTGCAGACCTATGCCACCTGGCTGTTTTGTCTCAGCAGGGTTAGAGGTTAGCCATCTACTTTAAACACAGGTAATTTTATGACATAATTACTCTATTGTTAAAGTATCTGCTGCCTGGGCAATGCATTACCCTTTGCATGTTTGCTGCTAAGTGGAACATTTGGAAATGTCAGAACTTCAAAAGTGAAAAGCTTTAAAAAGTTTAAAGGTAATAAAGCTTTTCACTTTTGAAGATCTGACAAAACTTCCCAGCTTTTATATGCTGATTTTAGACATCTGAGCTGTGCTCCAAACTTGTATGTTAAATTAGTGTAGGTTTTATGTTTTTACTCTGGTGTCTACTAGTCTCAGCTTGCATATTTCACCTTTTGGAGCTTAAAACAGCTCTGTGTTTACAGTAATTGTATTTGTAGAGTTTCAAGCTTCTTCACTGTATACATGATGGAAAGGAGCAAGAGAGAAATAGTTTCATGCCCACCAGATTGTTCTACTATAATTTAAAATTTTAAAAACGTAGGAATTCAAAATCTTTTATTTTGGATTCTACCAGATTGGTTGGATTTTCTTTATCTGTAACTTTAAGTTCTTAAAGCTAAAAATATCAAAAGGACCACCCCCCAAGGCATAATTCTGCAAACCACTTTTTCCCAAATCAGTTCAAAATACTACTCAATTTGCCAGAGTATAGGGCTGATGGAAAAGGTTTTTTTTTGTGTGTGTGTCTATAAAGAAATAAAATCTTATTTAGGAAAAATATTTTATTTTTCCAAAATATGTTTAGATAGATTGCAACAAGAACATAGTACAGTACAAAAATGACTCACAGCTTTCAATTCCCGCCAAATTCCCACCTTTTTGTTAAACATTCTTTTCGGGTCCAATGTATATTTTTCATGTATACACATGAATGTATATTGGGTCTGATACATGTTACAGAGTACAGAGTAGCACTGGAGAAAGTTTGTAAGACCATTATAACATAGTCACTAGTACTCGCCATATAGTATATCAGTTTTTGACATGGATTCACTTTACCGCAAACATATTTCAGTGAGTCTAACCCAAAGTCTGGTACAGGTCACTTCACTTGTATCAGCAGTTCTGGATTAACTTCCAGAGTTAACTTCCAGAGCAGGGAGTTTGCCTGGTATCTGACAAAAGCCTGGGTAAGCCTTTTTATCCCAGCAGAAACCTTCAGTACCAGTTAATCTGAACACTCATACCCAGTTGTGACAATTCTGTCTTTCCAGAATGGAGCAGCTGTACTAAATGTAACGGCACGAATTAAATATATTTTTCTTCCTCAAAGCTGGTACAGCTTCTTTGCTACCTTTCAGTTACAACCAGTTGTAAACTGTAGCATGTGGCATGCCAAGCAAACCTGACAGGAATACAGAGAATCATCTGAAAACTGCAAGTAGATTTCTCCTGTCCGTCCTTGAAGAGGCGGACAGAAGAAACCAGTACAGACCACAACCTCTACTGCAGCCTTCTATCATTAAAGGAAATTAAAAGGCAGGTATTTTTTCTCTTCTGCAAAACTATAATTTAGCTGACTTGAACAGAGTGAAACGTTTGACAAATTCTATACGCATACAGTGTATGAACCAGAAATTACGTTCCAGCTTGTACTATAATTTCCATGTCAGTAATATCTCTGCAATTAGCTGAAGAATTTCATGTTTCTATTGTGATCATTTGTTTGCACTGCAAGTCTCGTTTTGGTCAAACCTGTTTCCCTTCTCTATCTAAACCTTTGAGAAAAAAGCTAAGAGTGAAGCCTGTAGATAGATACACATAATGACAAGTAGAGCACCCACTGCATTTAAGGCTTGAGGGCACGAAAACAGGGACATAGGAATGTAAGAGGCACCTGTGCCCCGTGCACTGGAGCACAGTGCAAGAAGTCCTAAGCCAGCTGAGACTCTGGCCAGCCATTCCATGCAGCACAATAGTGGCATTGTGTCTGTACACAATACAGGCCTAAACAGCCTGAAGGCAGCTGTATTGTTTACATACAGCAAGCTTGGGTACCTTTGCACTGGGATCATGACTGGTTTTCCTGTTTCCAGAATAAGCACAGGGAAAGACAGGCTCTCGCATCATTATATCACATCTCTGCAGTGTTTTCTGTCACTGCATTTCCGGAAGTCTGCAGATATTTTATCTTATTGTTTTACTCAAGTTGGAAAATCCAACGCCGACACATGTCATTAAGACTTTCACCCCACCCTTGTGTTCCTCCTCCTCAGGGGACTTCGTTTCAATTTTAAACATGATCTGGAAGAAGCTCCTCAGGTGTCGCAGAAACTCAATTCTGAAGAACAGAAAACAACGGAGTGTAAGAAACAAAACAGAAACAGTACGTTAACTGTATCTTCCAGCATTGACTCTAGTGACGGACACAAGGTGAATTGGCTTGGTGAATTTGTAGTACAGAGAACTGAGTCTACAGCCTCAAAAAGAAAAAAAAAAAAGTTCTCACTTGCATAATGGAGGTGGCTAGTGAGGCCCTGCTGAAAGCACTGCTCTCCCTATACAAGCGGAGAGAGAAGGAATAACCTGTAACAGAGCAAGGCAAAACGGTGAGGAAGGAAGAAAGGAGGAGAAAGAGGAGACATGGCCAAGAGAGGTCACCTGCACATGAGGCCGATTCTCCCTCTCAGACAGAAGAAACTGACCAACTTCTCCCCACTTGTTTTAAGCAGAAATAGAGATATGGAAAGGGTTAGCCTTGGCATCATGCTCTGAAAGGACAGGTATCAGATCCTGAGGTATGTATGTGGTACAAACTGCAATGCTAAGCTAATGGTTCTTTAGACTCTCTTTCAGACTCGGGATTGTGCCCATTCCGTTTCTTCATAAAAAGAACAATAACACTTTTCTTTCCTTATTATAGAATTAGAGGCATTAAGAAGCTGAATAGACACAATGGTCCTAAACGCAGACTGACTGGAGGGAGAGTGATAGAAAAATTAATGAGCAGTATAAAAAAAGGAGATGAAGAAAACATTTCTGCTGGCCTTCCCAAAACAGGGAACAAACAGCTACACTGAAAAGCTACAAATGGAGTACTGTTAATTGCATATGACAGGACTCTTATCTTTCCCAGTCAGGGTCAGTAGTTAGTCTGGACACTCAAACTAATCTCTTACAGGAATTGGCACGTGCCAAGATGAAGTTTACCCTTTGAAGAAAGCATATTTCTCATCCATCCCACACTCCTGTTTGACTGACAGCCTGGCTAGAGGCGCTGCTGTGCTAGCTAAGAGCATGACAGTCATATTTACATCATGACACTAAATTAAGAGAAAGCACCCACAAAAATGGGAGCAGGAGGCCAACGAGTAAGGCAGCCCCTACTGCGACATCACCAGGCCTCAGAAAGCCTTTCGGCAGCTCCTACTCCCAAAATTTTGGGAGTAGGGAGCACACTGAAAGCCTTTGAAGCAGGAGCACACGGGAGATAACCTCCTGTGACCATGAAAGCAGGAATCGCTATATACACCTTTCTACCCTGCTCCTCGGTTGGTGACAAGCCCAACACAGACAGCACAGCTCACATCTCTCAATAGACCGGGCAGCTTAAAGACAGAATTAGAGTGTCTTATCCTCCCCGAGTCCCCAGCTGCACAGTTGCTATAAAAGGCAAATGGGCACATGCTGGCACAAACACTTCAATAAAGCTGACAGGCAACAAGCCCCATACCAAGCTCCTTTCTAAGCTGGGCCCTTTCCCAGAGCTCTGGCTGCGTGACAAGAGAGCAGGTCCAAAACACCGGGAGCAGCAAGTGCTGAGCTGCAAGAACGGCACGCAACAAACTGCACGGGTGCCAAAGGCAGCCCGGGGCACAGCCACACCGGCTGCTCAGCAAACGCTGCAGCGTGTCTCTGGGGTGAAGTTCACCCTGCAGCTCCCTCTGTGCCTGTATGCTTCATCCCGTTTCCTTCTTTGGAGTACAGGCAGGGTGAGGGGAGAGAAAACCAGCAGGGCTTTGCCACAGCCTCCAGGTAAACCAGAAGGAGTCGGGGGAATGGGAGAGAAGAGGCGGCTGCCCACAGACCCTACAGGCAGCATGAGGCTGGCTCTGTCCCGCAGCTGCAAAAGCGCAGGCGGCAGCAACTTCGCAAAAGGAGGAAGAGTCACGGGTAACAAGGTGGCAGAGAGGGAGCCTGTACGAGCTTGAGGCTGATGAGGGCCGTGTGGAGTTTTGCATCCCAATACCAGAGGCAGCACCAAGCATGCATAGCTGGAATGGGAGAACAAAGGGTATAAGTCAGTTTTGTCTCAACTACAATTTGAATTGTATGTTTGAGCAAGAGCAAGACAGAGCTAACACCTTTCCAGACCCACAGAGAGCAGAACGGGCCACAAAGATTTTCCTCAATGCCTGACAGTTTCAAATTAAAAAAAAAAAAAATCACTATACTACTAAAGGAAGAAAGAATGGAAAAAAAAAAAAAGTATTAAAAAATCTGTTTATATAACTGTCCTCTTTTCCCAGCAGCCATTAAGTGACATAACAAAGTACATGTCCACTTCACACATTTTAGCTTACTGTCAGGACAAAGTGACCAGCTTGCAATCACTGCTGCCAGAGGACGCCATGGCACTGTCACCGGGCTATTCATTTACGCTAAAAATAGCACTCAGCACCGCAGAGGAGCGCGCCAGCGGGACACGGAGGTGGTGCCGAGCCGGGCGGCTGCAGCGCCCACCTCCAGGTTGCTCCAGCTCCACGGCCCGGAGGCGGCGACAGTGGCACAGGGACATGCACGGCCTCATCTGCTGCTCCGGGACGCACTGCTGCCCAACACCGTGCCGCACCCCACAGCACCCCAGGGGACCCACCACCCACAGGGGCTGGATCTCAAACATGTGCAGGTCCCTGGTGCTTCCTGTGGGAGCGTTTGTGCTGTGTTGAGCCCAGTAAGGTTGCAAAGCCCTGAAGATGGCGAGACAGGAGTGTGCCAATGGGCTGCTGCTTTCTGGTGGTTTCCACAGGAATGGCAGAGGGAAAGAGTGGCAGAGAAGAAGCAGCAGCAGCCACAGATGGGCACATCCAGATAAGCATGTCCAGATAAGCAGAGATCATCTGCTCTTGCCTGTCTCTTGTCCAGTCTCAGGCTAAGACTTCTGCTCTGCCTCATGCAGCGGTTCTTTACCCCCTTGTGTGGTCCTGCATTGTGCACTGAAGCTCCCAAGCAGTTTAAAATATAGTTTATAAAATATATTAAAAATAAAATTTGTTCAGCTTTCTCCAGATGATGCAGCAGAATTTTCTTTTCTTTTTGAAGGTCACTGATGCCTGCAGCAATCATTGTCCTTTGCTCTCCCTCTTCTATCCTCCGGTTCATCCTGTGCCGCCTCCCACTCACTGGGATGCAGAGCAGACTGGTCTGAACAATTCCAGTCTCTTACGGGGTTTTAGACACGTTACTGTGTGCAAATCAGCATGGTGGCAACACAGCCAGCACCCTGTATTTGATTTCAAGTTCAGCTCGGCTGAGAGGTGCCCACTTCTGCAACACCCGGAATAACAACCAAGAGGAGAAAATCCAAACAGACACAGGCCAAGGGGTGGGGTCCCCAACACCATGCATGACAGCCATGATCAATGCATGGTCCCCGTAACTTTAGCAGGCGCAGAGGAGTGGCTCTCGGGCAAATGCAAAATTAAACTTGAACGTGCTTTCTCCTCCAGACAGACACATTCCAAAGCACTACATCCTCACAGAGCGTTCCAACCCACCAGCTGAACTGTCACATTTGTGCTGCGTCGTGTAGACAGGGAAGTCTCTCCACTGCAAACACTTATAAAGAGCTCTGGGTTCTGAGGGGTGAAAGTGTAAACACAGAGACCATGTCACAGCCCCAGGAAGAAGCACCACCAGGAAATAAGAGTAGGGACAAGGAAGTAGAACACAATGCTACTGTTAGTTCAAAATGCTCTCCAAAATTGTGCATCTGCTGAGTTGCTCTGAAGCCAGACCTACCAACCCTGAACTGGCTGCACTAGTGAAGGCAAGCGGTGCTGCAGGCAGTGACACAGTCTCACGTGGCACACGCTGCTCCACCATGTCTGCAACTGGCCCTCACCTTGGCCATGTACCCACAGCCACTGAAATCAACCTGCTTAAAACTATGTGTTCATTTAACTTCCATAGTATTGTTCTATTTCATTTTCATATGTTAAACTGTGCACTTTAACCTCTGCCAGGTACTCCTTCTAAACCTTACTTTTCAGGAATTACTTTTTCCCTGTATAGCAGAAGGCTTCCCCTTCTCTCCCTCCAAGTGTGACGGATGTTGTTTCCAAGGTATCGGGGGCTGCTAGCACTGAGGCGATTTCTAGCTATCACGTGATGGCACCACCATTCTTCAGTTATCACAGTACTGTACCTTTCACGTATACAGCACCGGTACCATGATAACCGAAAAAGGACAGTTCATGGTCTCATCATTCGGTTACCACAGCTAAATACAGCACCCTTCACCCCTGTCCTGCTCACAGGGCAACAATTCCGTCTCTAAATAGCTGTGGTCTAGTCATTCACTCGTTAGACAGCTAAAGAAATTCTCAACGCAGGATGCACTTTATCCTAACATGAGAGAAAATGTATCACTTTTCTATCATCTAAACCCCTCCTAGCCACAGACAAAACATTAGTAAAAATCGAGGCTAAAAGACAAAATAGAAGTCCACTGCATGAGAGGACTGAAGCTCTGTTGTTGCAGAGCGCTCCAGGAATTTAACTCTAGAGCCCTCTCTTTTGGGCTGCCGTGTTTTTGGCAAGCAGTTTAGCCATTCAAAACACGTCCCACTCACTGCCAGGGCTGCAGCGAGATGGCTCAGAAAACACAGCAGCGTGTGCTAGGCAACACGAGGCTGTGCGAAGCGACATCCAGCCCGAGAGCCAGACCAACAATAAGCCCCATCACTGCGATTTTAATTGCCTCAGAACCAGGAAGGGTATGTAACAGTAAGGAAACCATCTTCCAACCTGTACAAATAAACACAAGGTAATTTAACTATGTGTCTCTTCTGAAGACAGTACAAGTTGTTCTCTTCAGAGCTGCAGGCAACGTCTTCCATATACAAAAACTATGTGGCGTAAGTAGCAAATTAGACAAGACCGAGTAAGTTAACTGAACGAAACAACTTACGTGTATGGAGACAGAGGTCCCAACAGGACTTTGGAAACATCCTGTTGTCCAAGGGTCATGAGGAGCAGAGCAAGGCTCTGGTTTGTTGAATCTACACAGCCTCCCTGCAAACCAAAATGTTTTAATAATTAATCTCTGTACAAACCAGAAATTTGGATGGGAGGAGATTAATGGAGGAGAAAGATTTACTTAAAGGGCAGAATAGCGACTATAATGCTCTCAATTTTTAAGAGTCAAAGAGCTAAAAATGTAGACATTGTAACAATGACATTAATTTTCAAGAGGCAGGTTGGAAAAAGAAGAAAAAAAAAGAAGAAAAATGTATGTCAAGTTAAAGAACCTTCCCCACTCTGCCAACCTGCTCCCCTCTAACATCACAGAATAAAAGCAGTGAAGAATTTCTGAACTTTAATGACAGCTTCAAGCTGTCAGGGAGAAGTAAACTTCTGCATTTCACTCTTTACGGTCAACTGAAGAGAGATGTGACTTTATAGTTCATATGCATTTGAAGACTCTTAATGTATCCAAATTGCAGCGCTTTTAACATTTTAACAGTGACATTTGGACAAATAGTTCAGTTGTAACAGCCTTGAAACATCAAGTTAAATTTTGTTTCCTACATCTCCACCAAAATCCCTACTGATAGTTTTTGTGCTTTAAATTTGCATTCTCCTCCTACATTTATAATAGAAAGAAGTGTATTTGTTTCTACGTGAAAGTCACACAAAAAATTATGCAGAACTATAAATACTACACTCAAAATAAGTGAAGAGATATGTGCTGGGTAAAATGTTTTGTATGTGTGTGTGGGTAACTATAATTATTATATAAACTGGAATCAGAAGCCTGGTTTATTTACAAAGTCTGAAAATTAAAATAATTTTAAAATAATATATTAATTCAAGATTTATGTAGACAGAATTTATCAACTATGACTATCAAACATATTGAAAGTAGAAAATAGCTGGTATAATGTTCTTTGTATTTGCCTCATATTCATTCCGGTCCAAAGCCACAACAAAACTGAACAGCTTCCAATTGAATCAGAGGCCTAATGCTGAACCCTCTGAACAAAATCTCTACAGAGTAAAACTGAAAAGTAACCCCTTTAAAACACTGCAGCAAGGCATACCAAGAGCCTTGTGGGCAAAGAGCAGCCTGTTACCATTTTAAGAGGTATCATTACTCTCCAAAAGGGCAAGAGAGAGGCAAAATGAAGTTAGGAATACAAAGATTAGAAAACATAATGCAACACCTTCAGGGCATTTACTCAATGAGAAGGAGAAGGGAAGATCTTTCCAAGATTTACTGAAGGTTCAATTTTCTAGATAGCCTTGCCTCAGAGTGACAAGTCTCAGCACTGCTGTTAAAAGAAAACTTTGTATAGATGCACCCTCATTGCATACCAGCTGCATAGCCATCTACCTTCCAGCAGATGCTCCGCTCTCCTCCAGCAGTACTTTTGGTGCTAACTGTGCAAAACCAAAACTACCACACACCAGTGAGGTTTATGCATTTAGCCTATGTCCTATGGGAATGAGGAAAACTGTGCTCCATCTCCAGTGAACACAATACGTGTTGAAATTGGTGGTGACACCTAGAGCACGGTTCTCACCAGCTGCATCAGCAAATCTAAAACATCTCCAAGAAGCAGTTGGGAGTTTGGTAAGAAGCATTTCAGACATAAGCTCTCTGTACTTGCAGCTAGTCAGCTACAGATAATGCTCATTACTGTTTGCACCAAGACATTACCTTTTCTAGGCTTGTTTTTGTGCATGTGTTTTGTTTTGCTTTTAAGCTGAAAACACGATAAAGCACCTATTTATGAGACCCAAATTATACAAAGGCTTCAGCCATCATGGAGACAACCAGGTCCTGTACACACAGCAAAACATAGCATATCCGTTGCGTCTTAGCTACTTACATAAGTCTCTCTTGCTGCAGTGAGTCAGAGTCATCCCTTCTATTGCTGAGTATGACCCATGCACCGTTAGGCCCACTCCCACATAGTTGCCATACAGGGAAATTAAGTGATTTGTCTGTAACCAAACCCCAAGAGAGCTATAACTTATGTCTAATGAAGCACAAACAAATGCTTCTCCCAAGGAGGCTGGCCTTCGTCCTCTCAATCCACCTGCTGCTTATTGAAGTGTCCAAAATCAAAGCAATCTTCCCACCAGAAACGGGACGGGGGAAGTCAGAGCCAAAGAACCAACATTTGTTCCAAAATGACTGGCACTCATTAGCAGTTCAGGATGCAGCTTCTAGACCATATTACCTCAATTTATGGGCAGCTTTTCCATTATTGTTTCCATTGACAACACAGCCAGATCCAGCATACAAGTGGAGAGACAGATTGCTTAAAATCCTGTTTTGAAATGTGGCAATACAAATACTACAGCTTACAGATACGAGACAACAGTGTTTGAAGGAAGACTACTCTTCTGAGCCCAACTCTAAGTTTGATTTAGTTTTGGCTGTGTTTTGGCATAAGCACAATTTCCTCGCTCGCCAAGGCATATATACTTACATGCTTCAAGAAACCTGAGCTGCTTTAGTCATCTTACCTCTGGTTAAATAAGACAACAGCCCTGCTCCTCCTGCCCTTTCAAGCCCCCATAACAACTCACCCTTGCCTTCTGAAATATCTCAGCTTTAAATGGGTATTGCACCCTCCTCTGGTTCTCCTGATTGCAAGAAATAAAAACTTTCAAGCCTTTCCTGGTTCTTCCAGGATTTCCCATTCTGCCCCTCACCTTGCGAATCACTCCATCACAATCACAACGCGAATCACTCCATGCCTTTCTTCCAGGGCCACTGTGCCAGTTGTTATTGCTCTATTAGCCCTGACAACTTTCAGTCAATAAATATACATAAAACAAACTCCACTGATTCTGAACAGCATGTCCTCTTAAATTTCCTTTTGAAGACTTAGGAAAGGACCATTTAGCATTAATCTGTCACTGTAGCAGATGCCTCAGGGCCATTTAAACAACACCAAACTCTGGCAGGCCAGTGGGTGACTTTTCACAGCTAAAGCCCTTCTGCAGCAAATCATTTCCAACATTTCCAAGACGCCTCTTTCTGATCAAGCTTCTCCCCATCTCCTGGAGCACAACATGTATAGGTAAAGACCGTGTGCGAAATAGTCTTATGCAGTAAGACTCATGCCCAGTAAGGGAATCTAAGTACAGGGAGAAATTTACTCTTGAACCCTGTACTCAGGGTTCAGTATTGCCTGCTCAGAGCAGTCTATTCTTACCCCAGACTTAGCTGGGATGCAAATTTTATACTGTTTCATTAGACAGTTAATCCAAAAATCCAGTCAAAGAAACCTAAACAGTTTATTCAAAACAAGCAAACACTGCATACTTTGCAAGCTGCTTTTATATCCTCCCTATGGGCAACTGATCACGGCCTTTCTAGACCTGCACATGTTGCAGTTTCTCTGGCATCTCCCTTTGAAGAAAGTGTAATACCTGGACAGATTGCCTCACTTGCTTCAAACTATCACGGGCTTTCAGAGGGAAACAAGTGATGATAAAAACATGAGGAAACAGCGTTGTTTATGTATGCCATCATCTGACTATCCAAACAGCTTTTCCAAGAGATTTATGCAAAACAATAAGATGTACTGAATTTTATTTCTTTTTCAAAGACCAAAGCTGCGATATTTCACAGTTCATCCCATTTAAAATAAATAACTGGTAGTGGTCATACTAGATCACTCCTAGAATCATACAGATGTTTCATCACGGTGAGTATCTGTTAGCTCTACGTGTATACTCAGCGTGTTATGAGCATTCAAATGCAAGGAATTTTAACTGTCCTCAGGAAGAACTTCTTTTTAATAGTATCTCTGCTATGTAAGAACCCTGGGTTAGGAACAATCCCTTGCCACTTTGCAGACAACCGCAAGACCAGTCTGGAGAGTCTGCAGGGTTGCTGCAATCCTCTATCTATACTGATAGTTCATGGGTGTCTGGATGACACTCATCTATGCAGCTCAGCTTGGGAAGGAAAGCAGCATCTTTTCCACTGCTGGCAGTAGAAAGGGAGGACTGACAATCTATCTGGGGGACCCAAGGATTGTTTCATGAGAGAAGGAAAGGCTAAACCAAAGCCTGTTTGTAGCACCTAGATACTTACACATCCCCTGTGCTCTAACAACATGGTACATTTTAGACTACAAGTTTTAGGCGTATGCATAGTGCGGGAAGATTTTCCTTCAGGAATGTCACAATTGCATTTGAGTTCCAGCACATACTGAAGAAAAATAGACAAAATATTAATGAAGGACCTACCCAGAAGTTCTATCAGGTTACTTCCAATTCAAATCAATTACTTTCTTAAGCACAAGAATACACTTTGTAGATGACTGCCTCCTAAAGGCCGAATATGCATTGTCAATACTAAAAGCTACTTATTTTGAAATTTGTTGAGATATACAACAAAAGCAGTTAAGTTCTTTATTAAATGAAAAACTCTTACTATGATTCTAATCACTAAATCATTTCTAAAGCTTGTCATCCACATTAAAACATAAAACCTCATCACAAATGAAAACAAGCATTTCTAATACAAAATAAAAAGACAAAAAAAGAAGCTGTGGAAGGCTGTAATGCACTCAGATTTCTAAGCAAACACTGTCCTAGCTCCGTTTAGAGGAACCACTTGGCTAATTCCTCACCCACATATCAGATCTCAACACATTTGGCTGTCATCATCACAGTAAAGCAGCCAACATTTAGACCAGCTGCTTTTTTTTCCTTCCTCACACCTCCACCCACTCACAATGTCCTATTTCCATCACTACTTTCAGAGGCCATGACTTTATTATAAATCCACCTTATGATTTAAAATAAATAAATAAACAGAAAATAATACAGCCCATGTACCCATGTAAAACCAACTCTCACAAAAGCAAAGTTTGTCCCTAATGTGACTCACAGTAACACACCTTGGGCGTAGAAATCAGCATGGCACAAAAAGTCATTATACTGTTCACAGCAGGTTTCAAAAACTCTTCTCACCTGGATTAGGATGACCCTGGCAGCATCAGGTCATTTCCTTGGCTGGATCTGAGGCAACCTGAGGGTGTTCTCAAACCACCTTCACTGCACACACAGACTACACTGGCCACTTACCCTGTAGATCTCCTCCAGCAGCAGCTTCGCACAGTTCTGGCCCAGCTCCTCAGGCAACACAGCAGCACCCTGGCCCTGAGGGTTTGAGGCTAGCTCCGCGCTAAGGAAAGTCCCATTGATGGTTTCTGCAACAAGGCTCAGCCCGAAACCTGGGGACCTGAGGGAAAGGGAAAGGGAAAGGGAAGTGCATTTGACTCAAGAACAAAACTGGATAACAAGCCAACAACTAGTTCTAATCAACTTCAAGTCACAAGCAGTCTACTAGGACAACACTGTGAATCTGGACTTGCTGAGAAACTACATGCTCCATACATTTGTTTTACACTGGGGAAAAAAAATACTAACAACAGTATTTCAAAATTAAAATCAGTAACATTTGGTCCACATCCACTGTGCTGGTCATTTCCGAAGCAAACTCTTTAACATGACCATCCAGGAAAAACATACCCATATTTATTAAAAAGCAAAACAACCTCCCCCCAGCCTCTTTCACATTCTCTTAATTCATGTTTGATGAACATTTCTAGAATATCTGGAGTTTCTTCTTTCTCATACTAAAATAAAATAAAAATAAATCCAAAATATGACAGCTTTCCTGGACAACTCATTTTTTCCTCTCTGTAAGCTTCAATATTAGCAAGTGCATAACCATGGAACTGGGTTTATTAAAAAAAAAAAAAAAAAGAAATATTGATCCAACATCACTATCACTTACAATTCCAAACACTTCATTTAGAGTTCAATACAAGCCAAACTGTGGCTATTACTTAGGAATTCTGAACATATTTGAAGAAAATCAAAAGTATCTATTTTGGTATATTACAAAATGCTATCATGACTATTAGAAATTTCTGCTGCGAGTCACAGATGACTGAATATACTTTGCTGAGAAACTGTAACAAATGAAAAAATCACAGGATCCTCTCATTCATGGGTCCCAACAGAGCACCAAAAGCTGGCTGTTCAAAATAAGGTTAGCTTAAGTTTAATTTTTGCCTTGCAAAGCTGTTTGGCTACCACACTTTTTAATTAAAATGGTCTTAGTGACCCAAAAGTTGTTGATGTCAGCAACATCAACAAAACAAAAAAACAAATCCCAAGCACCAGCACACACACAAACTAATATACTACCAGAAAACAAAAACAACAGTTCTAAAAGCAATTCAGTAGGGCAGGAATGAAAAGGTAACAGTGTTTCCTACCCAAACTTAACTGCCTGTATTTGCAGAGCAGCACAGAGGGAATGGTAAAGATGTGCGTCTCTCCTCTTTTTATTTCTTCTGAAACAAATATCTACCAATCAAGAGAGGAAGAGGGTCAAAGACACTGCTTCTTAAGGGCTGCAGTTTGGAAAAGCATCTCCTGATAAATATGGCCCCTAGCAAGTTTTCTTAATATTCAGTAGCAAGCAGTAATCTGCTACTGCAGATTTGGGTAATCTGCCCAAATAAAAACTAAAATCATTTAGTGCCTTGTGCAAGTGTAGACAGTATTAGCCACTACCTGCCCAGACAAACTTTCTGCTCCAAATTTTCACAACAAAACCAGAAGGTCTCTGCTTTGATTAGCGACAGTGGTAGTAAAAGATGGTCAAATAATGTGTTTCATGAAGCATTATGGAAGAGATTCACTGCAACGCTTTGTGCTGCAGGGCAGCATTAGGAAGACGTGAGCACCAGCACCGAAGGCAGGGAGCTTCAGCTTCTCATCCTCTTCCACTCGTTAGTACTCTGCATGGACTACCCATGAAAACACTAAACATAACGACACTGGCTTATTTCATTTTACAGAATCACATTTTACTCTTCCACTTAATGGATAAAAAATAAAATAAAATAAAATAAAATAAAATAAAATAAAATAAAATAAAATAAAATAAAATAAAATAAAATAAAATAAAATCTACCCTAAACCTCACACCTAATGCAGAAGAAGTGTTTCAAAATCCTGCTTATTGGTAAAAACCTGAAGCCATAAGATTTACAATCCTGGCATACTAACTACAGTGAAGGACCAGAAAGGAAAATAAAATGCTTTAGAAGGTTTCTTTCTTTTCAGGAGTTTTTGTAGACTTGTAAATGTAACAATTTATATTTAAGGTAATACTTAAAAAGGCATTTAGATTCAATTTTCAGAAATGCCTCCAGAACCTAAGCCTCTCTGAAAAACACCTGAGATTTTTTCTGAGCACTTTAACTCAACACTATATGATTAATGATGTTACCGCACATATGTTACCACTAAAATGATGTTACCATTTAGCAGCACAAAACCGTAAGTGTTTAGAAGTGCCTAGTACACAGCACTTTCCATTAACAGCAGTGGATCAACTAAACTCCTTTTAGGAGATCTAAATACCTACAATTCTGGAAGCATTCAGCATTTCTTGAAAAAAAAAAAAAAAAAAGAAGTATTTGGTTTTCAGATGTTAGATGTTACAGCTGTTGATGTTTATGAGGGCTTTATTCCCGAAATATCGGCCACAAAATCATTCACAGATTTTGTTCTCACATCACCTTTTCCAGGAAAGAGACGCATTTTGTTTATAGACAAGGCAAAACCTAGCTCAGAACAGGTTGCTCAAGACTATACAGGATTGCTGTGGCCATATGGAAACAACCACATCTCAAGATGCCATCTACTGAGTAAAAATCTTTCCTAGTCACACAGCTGATTCACCCCTACCTTTCAATGACTATTCTTGCCCCAGGACCCTGTTCCACCCCAGGACAACCACATATATAACTATCTCTTAGAGGTTTCCGGAGATGAAGGGTCTTCCTGGCAATCCATTCTAACATATCAATACCCCAATGGCTGCAACTTTTTTCCCTACGTCCAAGTCTTTAGGCAAAGAGCCTAGAAGACTTTACAGAGAAGGATGACCACACCGCATACTGCTATGATAATGCTACTTGTTGTTTTACAAACTTCACTGAAGAATATGACACGATCCAAGGATGTGAGCTCACTTGTATACCAGGAAACAGGTATTAGAGTT
>JAUBNY010000185.1:6169598-6181913 GCA_032275445.1 Crypturellus soui
TGGGGCCGAGGCGGCGGTTGGTCTGATGCGGCCGTTGGGCGGTGGCCGTTGGGCGGGGCGGGGCGGTGGCGGCCGTTGACGGGCGGCGGGGCCGGGGTTGTCCTCGGCGCTCTCGCCGCCTGCGCGGGGCTGCCTGGTGCTGCCGGTGCGGGCAGCGGGGGAGTCTGCGCGGAGAAGCTGGTGCGAGAGGCGCCCTTAAGTGATGTTTAATAGTAGTTGCTGCCTGTTTTATCTTCTGCTTTGTCTCTCTCTTTCTATATATATCCATATTTAATTGAAACTTGGCATTTGTGTAAGTATTAGTCTGTTCTTTGCCTGTGCTGTTATGTGGTACCTTATTTCCAAACAGTTTAACTTATCTGAGACATTTCAGTTCTCAGTTTATTGGCAGTTTATTGGAATAGTTAAACCTGAGAGTAATATGGTACAAAATCATGGTACAAAATTATGGTATTCTCTTAGATAAGACTAAATTTCTCTCTTGGGACATCTTTCCTTAAACAGTTATTTTTTTTTTTTTTTTTTTTTTTTTTTATCTCCGGTTGCTATGTTCAGATAAAATATTATGTTGATTAAAGGAAAATTAAACAGAGATGCCAGCTTTGTGTGCTTGGATGAACTAGAACTGGGTCTGATTTCTGATCTTCTGCCAAACTGTTTCGTTAACTACATTAACAGTGTCAGAGCCCAGCAGCCCTTCTGTAAGTGGCCATGGGAAGCTTTTGATCTGTGTTTTAGGAGTTAAGCAAATTAATTACAGTAGAGATAACAGGGTTAACTACTAGCTTGTCTTATGTGTAAAAGGAAAAAAAAAATGTATGTTATGCAAGAGGAAAAAAGGAGTTAAGAGTGATCTTCATTTAGTATTTTCTACAAATACACTCTGATTTGTTCCTCTTGGTATCCTTCTTTTTTATTATAAGTGGACCATTGGATGTCTTCACTCATCTCCATGTCTCATCCTGGCTAAACACCATTTGCATGCTGTTGTGGACAAGGACAGATGACATCATCTGAACATGGTGAACAGCAGGGCACTTGTGCCTACTAGAGCCTAATCTTGGGACAGCCCCACACAAGGGAGAATAATCTGCCAGGTTTAGGTCCAGGATGCATCCAGCACATCCAGTCTGGCACCCTGGGAAGTGAAGCTGGAGAGAAGGCTACGATACAAGTCCAAGCTGTCCATCCAGGAGCCAAGACAAGAGACAAACTACCTACAACAAGAGACAGGACTGGAGACATGTGTGCCTGTAACTTAAGACATAGGTCTGAGGTCCTCCCAGGAGGTGGCACTGCAGATAGCTGCACCTGCCACATAGCTCGGGCAAGGATTGAGGGCCCTGAGCTGATCTTAAACAAAGCTCCTTGGCCTGTGGACAAGGGGCATGGGCAAAGGTCCTAGGTAGGGTAGTGAGGGGCATGCAGACCTGCTGGTGAACTTAGTGCCCGGACAGTGATCTCTGGTGTGTCATGTCTAATGCACAGCAATCAATCTTGCAAGAAACACTTCTGTAAAATGTAGATGTGTTCTGGATAAATCGTAAGTTATGTCTGCCTGAACATTCTCTAGGAGTATACAGCAGCTACCCCTCAAATAGCTGCCGAGCTATTTAGAGCTCTGTGTGTTCAGCATCCCTGCAGCACAGAACAAAAGAATAGCTCATCCTTCTCCTCATGCTCTCCTTGTGAAGGGACTACATGCTGTGAGAGCACACAGGAACAGAAAAGGACTCCCATCAACCTGATAACACCCTTTCTGAAAAGGCTGTTTTTCAGAGACTATTTTTTTTCCAAGACAGAAACTCTCTGCAGCAACTGTGATTAGACCTCCTCTTATTAGCTGCTTGCTGGCAGAGCTTTCCTAATTGGTGTGCGTAGAAAACATTTGTATATTGATAAAACAACCTCCAAGCTACCTCTAGTGATGTCGGCTGCAGTGTGGCTACTGTGATTCTCGTAAGAGAGTCTTTGTCTTTACCAACAGCTATGGAAACTGCACTATAACTTCTGTAGAAACAGTGTAAATAGAGTTATCTCTCTGCAGAGTTTAATGTTGTGAAGTGAACGATGTCAAATGTCAGTTTAGGACTGAATTCCTGTGTTGCAGTAGCTCTTCCTTGTAACTTGGGGCAAGGAAGCAATAAACTGAAATTCCTTGACTGAACAAGAGTAATAATGCAATATGACATCAGCATTGAGTCATTTGTCTTAGTATTTCTAATATTGTCACTTTTAATGTCTTGACCAAGATCCAGTCGTAACTGTGCTGAGTGCAGTAGCTGTTCTCTGAAATTCCAGCAGAGACATGATGAAAGAAGAAATAGGGAAACACTTAATGAATGTCAGCACCAGAGCTACAGAAGTTGTATCTCACAGCTGCCAGGTCACTGCCTGGTGCATGGTGAGTCAGTACAACATTCTCAGTCAAACAAGGAGAATCCAAAGAGGGGATGGATCTGTTTGGAAGATGAGGTAGAGATGTGTAGCTCCTGTACTCTGAGAGTCTGGTAAAGGGTTTTCCCCCCATCCCTCAATCTATGTAGGAATGAGTAGATCTAAAGGAACGCAGCTGATTTAGCTGTTGGTCAAAACACCTGAAAACCTCCTTGCTTTACCTTTTACCTCAAGGAAGCGGGTATGAGTTATTACAAATGTGAGATGATGGTGTTTATGTAACTGATAAGCCATTTAGTAAACATGAAATAAGTGTGCTATAATGCAAGATCTATTTAATAAGCCCAACCATGGCTGGACAGGGAAGTTCTTGTGTGCAATATTAGCAGGCAACTCTGTTCAAGAGCTCACTCTTCCAATATTAGATCAGCTGCTTGTTTGAATCAAATATCTATATTGAGGTGGAATGGGAATGTTTATGGGGAGTCAACTCAAGCCTTGAAGCAAAGTTGTTCTTCAAATGTCTCCTGTAAAACTCTTCCCCACTACCCTTCCTCTCCCCACCCTACCCCACCCCACATCCAAAAAAATGATAGAGCCATTCCTAACTGAAAAGGTCTTTGCCAATGAACCTTGTTAATAGGAACATAGCAATTTAACATAAAAATTGGAATTGCCATCTAGTGATGTAAAGACATTTCAGGTTTCCTTATATCGAGATATATTCAAGATATCTTATATGAAGATTGCTGATTCTCAGGAACAACATACCATCTGCTTAGTTTTTCTCTTTTCCAAAATCATTTGCCTCTGATGATTTCCTATTTAAAGTAACTGAAATCACTCTCTTCACTGCTGATTAGTTTAATTACAAGACTCTCAAGGTAAAAGTTTTGCAAACTACCAACAGGAATACTTGTAAGTAACAACTTTGTCTCTTTTTGACCAAACACCTGTCCCAGGTTTTGTGCCCTGTGTGCTCTCCATTATGCAATTCTCTTCCCAGAGGCTGGTAATATCATAAACAAGGGCAAAAACCAAAAACTTCGTCTGACTGCATTACAGCTTCTATAGGGATGGTGATATGAAGCACACAAAAGCAATTAGCTGACAGGAGAAAACAGGTTTTGTTACAGCTGATGCAATGTGTGCTTGTTTCTGCAATAAATGTCCTTTTTTGGTTGAAGATACAAGGGGATATACCTTCTTCCAGTAAGCTTAAGAGTCAGCCTAGACTATGTGGAGTGTGATCTTATGGGCCAATTGAAAACAGACAGGGCAAGGTTTGGAAGACAGCCGTGTGAGGTGTTTTGATACCTGGAACCATGCTATAAGCCGAACTGTATTGAGATAGATCATTCTTTTAAGTATGTGGCTGTGTTCTGGTTGGCAGCTGGACAATTTATGACACAACCGTGAAAGCTAGTGGGGCATTCTATTATTCATGTGTAAATGTTTCTTCTGGCAGAAGGATGAAATTTGATGACTCAGACTGACAAGGGTTTTTTCCTGTATGTATAGGAAAGAATCCGAAACTCAGGGATGCATAATCTTTTCTAAAAAACACAAAATTACTGCAGTGGTTTGTCTCCTCTGCACTTTCCAAAACAAAGTTTATGTACTTAAATCTTCCTGTGTTTATTTTCCCTTCCTTCCTCTGGCCTCTGTACTCTGCAGTCCCTGTGAAAGTCCCTTCTGCTTGCAAAAAAGACAAGATCCTTGTCAGTAACTCTTTAACATTGTCTCTGCAATGCAAGAAGAAATCTTTCCTGTCCTGTACCTGAGACTGGACATTCTAGGAATTATTGCTATATAACTATCTTATTAAGAAAGCTTTAGGATTGTCCTGGTTCCTTATATAGGAAATGCAGGTGCATGAAGTACTAGGAGCAGGTAACTTCTTGCATGTAATGTTTGTTTTGTTTTTGAAAGTTTGTGGTCATGCTGGTGAGAGTGACTGTCAAGAGAAAAAGTAATTCAACTGCTGCTGAGTACAGGTCTGTTGGTAGCCACTTGGGACTGAGAGTTACGGGTATTTTCTCTCTGTCCAGCAAAGGTTCAGGCAAGTTTTTTTCTTAAAGTTTCTTGAATTTGTCCTGTTATTTACTTTATAACTGGATACTAAAACTACCATGGGTTTTATTCTTCTCAGTTTATAGCATATTCTTTTGCCATACCACTAAATTGTGTTGTATGGTTAAAATTAAAAGGAACTTCTTTGAGACAGCTAACATTGAAAGTCACAGTGTATCTCATTTACCTGTGGGGTATGAGAAGACAACTAGGTAATCATAATGAGAGGCTTAAAACAGCTTATCTTTATTCATAATTTCTATAACTGTAGTTCTGCTATATGTAGAATGATGGTACTTTCTGCTATTGAAGAAGTCCAGCATCTCAAAAAGGAAGCATAGTAATGGCACTTTGAAGTGCGCTGTTAAATTCAAATACTGATGTACCAAAGCCTGTATGTGGTTTTAATTTATTTTATAGATTCTGAAATTTCTTTGTACTTGATTTGAGATCAATGTTTTGAGGTTTGGGGTTTTGCAGGAAAAAAGTAGTGATTCTGACAGTTGTAACATCTTTGGCTTATGCAAGTTGTTCAAAGCTAGAGCAATAGTTAAAACAAACATAAGCCTGAGATGCATTTGTCATTCTGAGGAGGCTATTGAAGAAATCAATTTCTTGTAGCTGCAAAACATCTCATTTTGCTGTAAGCCTAAAATAGAAATAATTTTGATATCATTATACAATTACAGTTCTACTAGATTATTTTGAACATCTTCGTTTTTTCTTCTTTTAACCTCTTTTCAATATGGTTAGGTAGGTCAACAGATCTGGAGAGCTTACAATGCCACACTGTTCTTTTTGAAGATGAAATCTGTTTCAAATACTTTTCTGCCTAGATGATCACCCACTTTTATTCTATAATAATCTTAGATTTCTCAGAAAATGTGTTCAATGTGTGCTGAAGTAATGATGACCTCTGCAATATGTATTCCTGCTGTCCCTAAATTGTCTACAAGCAGTGAAGAATGATTAGCATCTCACAATGCTATACAAAAACAGTTCAGTCTTTGTGATAATTAACAACTTCCCTGGATAAATTACAGGTTCTTTAAATGGAATTATAATGGAAAGGAAAAGGCCTATCATTATATAATACAAACACTATTAGGGGAAGTTAAGTGTGATGCAGATATTCTCCCTTAAGTTTGGTACATTTTAATTTGGCTGATGTGATTGACTGATGTGATTGACTGTAAATTTTAGATCAGCTGTGTAAGTATCTGGATAGTAATGCCTTTTGAAATAGGTAGTAAATGATGCTAGTTGTAAAGCATATTGAAATGATGAAAGTTTTATACAGGCATTTTTGTACTTCTATAGCAGCCCTTAAGAACAGAAGGGGCTGCAAAGTGCCATGAGTTATCACTGTCTCTGACCTGACTGCCAAGGAAGTTATTTCTGCTGTCAGAGTTGAGTAACCCAGTGCTGGTGATGGTGAGAACCAGAAGTTCAAATGTTAGCAATAACATTGTCTAGGGGAATAGCACATAACCTGTAAAGAAACAGGTTCAGTTGTTTAGAGAGCACTCTGGACGCCAGACGAAGATTGCTCTGTAGAAAGGAGCACAGGCCTTTCAACATTACTGACTTTGGCAGTAGATTCTGCTTTACACTTTGATTGTTTCTCTCTATGAACACTGCAGAAGTCCCTCACCCAGGTGTCTGGAAATGCTA
Organism: Crypturellus soui; assembly: GCA_032275445.1. Taxonomy (NCBI): domain Eukaryota; kingdom Metazoa; phylum Chordata; class Aves; order Tinamiformes; family Tinamidae; genus Crypturellus; species Crypturellus soui. The sequence goes on from JAUBNY010000185.1 coordinate 6,175,743, forward strand.
GAAGTACAACACCACAACGGCCGAGACAAACTGCCACATATGTGCAGGGAATCTGTGTTTGTGGACATGTCACCTCTACTCTACTTGTAAAGATAATTATACATGTGAAATTTAATTACGTATATCCAAAATGCCTTCCTTTAGCTTCAGTTCTCTGTATCAGTGTAGCTCCAAACACGTATCACATAGTCTCCAATGCAGAAAGTTTTTGACAGTTTATTTAAGTGACTTCTGTAACTGTGTAAACTATGTTTAAACATACTACCAGATGCAGCATTACCACATTTAGGGAGAAGCTCTACATACAAGTTGCTTTTGGCGTTCAGTACACTTAGTGAACCAGGTTTTTCACTTGGGCTCATGAGATATGACAGAACAGCATTCTAGAGCCGATTTGAGTCTGGCTGTCATAGACCCTTCCTTATGCTTGCTTTAGCAGTAGAATAGAGAACTGGTTCAAGGAGCTGCCATTGCTGAGTGCTGCTTTTCTGGAGAATTTGCTTCCAGCTCTGTCTGTTCCCTGTATTAAGTTTTCATGCACTTCAGAGGAAGTTCTGTGTATGGTTAGCGTTAGGAATGGGTGGGACTCAGTGGTATAAAATGTCGATGGAACCACACCTAAGGGTTCAGTCTAAAGAACTGAGATCAAAGTAGCTAAAAGGATACTTTCAAGCCGAAGAGCACAGTTTGCAAATCACTGCTTACTTTGCCTGGAGGACAGGGAACAGATGCTGAAGGAAATATATAATTTTTCTCTGTCTGGGAGAATCAGGATAGAAAAGACCTTGTTCTGTGCATCGATGAAGCTTCTATGTGATGCAGTGGTCACACTGATAGGTCACACTAGTCACATTAATAGGTTATCAGGTATTAGTAGCAATGAAGAATATATGAACTTATATGTAAGTCTGATATCCTGGTTTGCCATTAAACAAGGAACCAGTTGAAATTTTATTGAGATTTGGGTCTAATTCTTATCCTTATAAAAGTTTGATTAGGCATGCAGATGAATACCAAATCCTGTGAAAATGACATATGATACAAAAATTTCATATTTAGACTAGATGGGAGTACTTTCTGTGTACATAGTGCCTAGGACAGGTCAAAGAAACTGTTTCTGAGAGAACTTAAAGAACCAGTAAAAAAGATGCACTCCTTACATTCCCCTCGGGGATATTTGGAATTGAGCAGTTCAAAGAAGACTAAATGGAATGTGTGCTCCCTTGATTTAGATTATGATTTTACATATCTAGAAATAACTTCAAGAACTGGGAAAAAAAAGAAAAAAAAAAGAGAAAGAAAGAAGCTAAGGCTTGGAACTACAACAAAAGATTATTTTCAGCATTTTGAAGAAGAAAGATTGAATTTACATTCAGATCTAACTATCAGTAGTTCTTGGTAACAACGCAAAATCTTAAATCTGCTTTCCTGGCTTTTAAAAAACTCTGTGAAGATTTGCTGTATTATATCTGGAGATAATGAAGGCCCACTGCTTGTTGAGTTTCTTTGATCATGGTTATTTTGGTAACACAGCAGGAAACAATTTTTTCACTTGCATCATCTCTTTTTTTTTTTTTTAAGCAAAAGGCAAATTCCTGTTGAACCCATTTAACATGTCCTTCTATTCTGTCAGAGATTGACTGATAATTGTTCAATGAGTACAATTTCCAACTGGTTCCATAAAACTAAAACACAGGCTGTTCTCTCTGAACATGAAAAACTTCCTGACCGTGCGGCAGACAGAGCAGAATTAGACTCCCTAGAGGGGCTGTGGAGTCTTCATCCCTGGAACTGTTCCAAAACTGTCTGGACAGGGTCCTGGGCAATGTGCTGTAGGTGACTGCTAGAGCAGGGGGGTTGGACTAGATGATCTCTAGAGGTCCCTTCCAACATCAACCATTCTATGATTCTGTGATTTCTTACTAGAACTCAAGAGGCATCTCCCTCCATTTTTATGTCAGTCTTTTCCAAAGAACCTGTAATCTACTGTGTGAATCTATTGAATTGTTGTTGTCAAAACAACCACGGTAAAAGGACATGCATTTCCTAAATAAGCTTTTCTGTAGACAAGACAAAGAACTTAAAACATTGTATGACTCAAAGCTTTACATACACAACACGGGAAGAACTTTGTTCAGAGTTAGTTGTCAATAAACTAGAATGATCCAAATCTACCTGCTGTGATTAAGAAGTGAATGAGAACTTATATTATTAGCTATAGATTGGGATGGATTAAAACAAATACCCTAACTTCTTTTTTTTTCAAAATGGCAATATGACACTGATCCTCCTGTTTACCTATGACTCATTTGGAGATGAGAAATAAAATGCATTATAATCTGGAAGACAAGGTGGATTTTCCCTCATTTTATCAGATATTCATAAAACTCTAGATATTTTAAGTGTATTTGTTAGCACTCATCACACCATTACTCACAGGCAAGGAAACAGAATAAAAAGCAAAGGGAAGAAGACCTCAGATAAAAGAAGCACTGTGAGATTCGGGAAGCATTGGGTGCCCACACTTTGCAAGCTTATCTTTAGACATCGGTTTAATGCCACCTAGTGACTGAAAGTGTTATAGTACATTTTAAATTTCCATTTCGTGATTTCATAACACGTGCTCCGTTGAACATGGATATAGTGCAGGGATTGGACACATGCCAGAGTAAACAGTATAAATTCAGAGTTCCAGCTCCAGTATTATCTGGATATTTTTTTCTATTCCTGACAGTTCATTAGGATTCTGAGAGCATGTCACTTTATAATAATGTAGAGGATACTTCTATGTACATGTTAACTCTTACTTTCCAGTTCATATGCACCCATGAATTTCAGCATGCCACTACTCAGGAAAGCTTTGTACTTCTATTAGACCTGACTGCAGTATGTTTTGTGAGCAAATAGCTGATTGCAGTATGATGACTCCTTATTTCCTTGTATTTCAACATGTATTTAAAACTGCAGGTTTAAGAAGAATCTGCAATCTTCATTTTATTTCATTTTTACACTAACTTTTTTCCCCCGAGACAGAAAAAAAAAGTCAGTGTATAACGTTTATACTTCTTAACTAAAGACTCTGAAGCCAGGTTTAAATTTATTCATGTGAGGAACCCTGTAGAATTCTCCTGTACGGTATGACACCTGGTTTACACATAGTTTCTCACTTAAACAGTTTTACATCTACAAAATGTCTAAAATAGGATTAACATGTCAATAAAGGGCCTGTATGGGAGAAAAACAAAAACAAACCAAAAAACCAAAACATATTGGAAATACTGATTTTCATTATCTCTGCATCAGACCATTAGTTGGTCTTCTGCTCTCCCTCCTTTCCTGCTTTTGATTGTTTTGTTACTCAAGAAATTAATGAAAGCATGACAGAAGCATATTTTTATGCATCATATAACTCAAAGAGTTTGAATGATTTTGCAAATGAAAAAAAAAATCCAAGGACCCAAAGGAAGTCTGAGCATAACATTGGAAGAGAGAGAGAAACTAGGAGGTCTGGTATAACAATTTTAATTCCATTATTGCTATTATGATTCAAGCTTTTTCTGCATGTGTGTATTCTTTCTCTAATAACTCTGGATTAATAATGATTCCTGGATTATGTTTGTAGGATTTCAGGTACACAAATAATACATGGCCTAATATATATATATATATAAGGTATATGTATATATTTATATATATAATATACATACTATATATATACTATATGCATTATATATATAGTATGTTTCCTTTTTGCTGATAAACAACACTTTAAGCCTAACAAGTTGGTGTGTAGACACTAAATTTCTGGCTCAAAAACATGCATTTCTCAATGCTTGACATTTTGGAAAAGACTCAGAATCAGGGAAGAAAATGTATTAGACTGTTTAATAAAGCTAGCAGTAATGCCAAGATATTATATTGTTTTATCCTTCATCTTTACAAAGCATAAAATCTTATTTAAACCTAAGTAATGGATCACAGCTGGAAGTTTTCATTTGTAATAAGTCTTGTCTTTGCTGACAAGATGGGCAAGAACAGCTAACAGTGATTCAGAGCAGATACTAATTCCAGCCCACGCCTAATTGAAGAGGAAAAAAAAATTCCTGAATACTTACATTTATATGCATTTTTGAGAGATAATTTTCAACTATATTGTGTATATATATACTAGGTTTTGTATTATAAACCCTTTATGATTTTTTGTATGATTAATAAGATGTCTTATTGAAAAGTATGACATCACAGACTAATTCAGTTTGGAATTATCCCGAGAGACACCTCTTGACCATTCACTTCTTGACCAAAACCAAGTCAGGCTAGAGTCAGGCTCTTACTTTTATCCAGCAGGGTCTTAAAAACCTCCAAGGTTGGAGACAGCACAGTGCCTGATTCTGCTCTTGGTGTATTTCCAGCGTGAACCTTCCAATTCTATTTATGTCTGTTGTCTCTTGACGTGCCTTTTAGTGAAGAGCCCAGCTCTGCCTTCTCAGTAACCTCTTCATAAGTATTAGAAAGCTGGTGTAGGTCCACTTCTCCTCCTGGCTGTGAGGTCTCCGCAGACTTTAAAAGGGACAGTGTGCCTGCGCCCATGCGTCTTGGTGGGTCTCGCTGAACTTGGCCCAGCTAATCAATGTCTTCCTTGTACTGTGAGACCTGGGAGGGGATTAGCACCAGTATCCAGACGTGGTCTAAGGAGCGCAGTGGAGGGGGGGACAATGAGTTCTCTTGATCTACAGTTGTGCTGCTGTCAGTACAGCACAGGCGCTGTTGGCCTTTGCTGGATGTCCAACACTGCCCCCAGGATTTTTGGCAGGGCTGCTGCCTAGCTGGTCAGTCCCCAGCCTGGTCTGTTGCAGGTAGTTTGCCCATCCTAGGTGCAGGACTTTGCACCTATCTTTGTTTGGTTAATTGGGGTTTCTGCTGGCCCTTTTCACAACCCATCTGGAGCTGCAGCCCTGCCTGTGAATGTATCTGCTCTCCTGATCCAAAATCTCTTGGTATGGTGGCATCTGCCAAATTGATCAGGGTGCACTCTTGTCTCCTCCCACTCCTTACTGACAAATTAACCCTGACAAACTAGACCTGTTAGCCTCCAGAGAAGGTAAAAACATTAACCATTGCCCTTTGAACTCTGTTCCAGACAGCTTTTAGCCCTTCTAATAGGCATTCCATTTAGACCATAATGTTCCAGCTTAGATGGAGATTAAAATGATTTGGGAGAGTATGTCAGAAGCCTTGTTAAGGTCAGAATTAGGCTGTAACTTGCTCCTTATATGCTAAATAAAAATACTGTAAAATAGAACAGCTAGGAACTGGTACTTGGCAGAACTTCAATATTTATCAAACTCAAATGATACCTATAAGAAGGCAATTCAAGGACTCTTGACTATTCATATCTCAACAAAATTCTTCACAGAATTATGTATGATTGCAAGGTTACTGAGAAATCTGAAAGAATCTGCGGGAAAGAATATCTAGAATTGTGTGAAGACTTGTGTAAGATTTCAGCTCTTAAGACACTCTAAAATCAAAGACCTACTTCAACAAACTCGCTGAGCAAGAGCCAGGATTTTAACTGACATGCTACACAGGGGAATCAGGGCCATAAACAGGAAGGTAAATTCAGAATGTGGTCCAAACTGTATTAGTTCATAATTGGTGTTAGTGTGCTAAGTTATGAGTAAATTGCAATGAAGACAGTCAAATTTAATCTTCCAAGCATTAAACTGATGTCTATAGTAAACATCAAATGCTCATTGTAAAATACGGCACGGCTGTGTAAAACACTAAGAACAACTCTATTTCTGTGCTACCGTACTCCCGCTTTCCTGCTGCTGGACCGCCATGTGAAACCCCTAGGATGAGGGCTGGCAAACGGTAAAGCCCATCGGGGAGGAAGAGAGCTATCTAGTTTTCCTGTGTGCTTTTCCGCAAGGTCAGTAAGACACGTTGTGCTGGGGAGGCCGCGCGCGGGCTCTCTACCCACCGCCGCCCACACAGGTTTCTACGCCGCAGCAGAGGGTGCGATCGCTTCAGCTGCCCTCTGCGGCGCTCGCCGGAGCCGCCTGCAGCTCCCGCGGAGGCGCCGGCCACCCCGCTCGCGCCGCAGCCAGGCCGCTGCGGCTGTGCCCCGGCTCCCGCCCTCACCGCGTCCCCGCGGCCGCTGTCGCC
>JAUBNY010000185.1:6191556-6202396 GCA_032275445.1 Crypturellus soui
TGTGCCTTCATCCAGGTCATTGATGAATAAATTGAACAGGACTGGACCAAGGACTGACCCCTGGGGGACACCACTAGGTACAGCCAAGTAGACTCCGCACCGCTCAGCACAACCCTCTGGACTCTGCCATCCAACCAAGTCCCAACCCACCTCACCGTCCACTCATCTATCCCACACTTCCAGAGCTTGTCCAGGAGGATGTTGTGAGGGATTTAAACAGGATGTTAAAAAAAAAAAAGTGTAAATAGAAAAAAAAAACAGTGTTTGATTTTAACTGTGATTAGGGCACTGATGACATTACTGGAGAGCCACTTGTTCAACGTGATGATGACAAGCCAGAGACGGTTACTAAGAGACTGCAGGCATACGATGCACAAACAAAACCTGTTCTAGAGTATTACCGGTAAGTAGTAGAACACTATACTTCCTTCTGTGTTAGCACAACAAGGAACAAATCTTTTTTTTTCCATTGCAGAGGTATTACAAATTTGACCACGATATAAGTAGCCATACATATATCATTAATTCAGTAAGAAATATAAACTGCAAAACAAGTAAGTTCCCCATTTTTAGTTGCATAAAACCTCTTTAGGGAGCTTTACAGAGTCCTGCACATTATTCAATATATTCTGTATAATTTGAGCAACAAATCTCTTAGAGTCACAGTACCCTTTTTTGGAAACTATAATGTTATATTCTCTTCCTGGATGTATAAGCAAAAGAGCTTCTGATGGACAGGAGGCCAAAAAGTGACACACACAGAAAACCTGTTGGTGAGACTTCAAAGGAGCTTTTCTAAGAAGGTGGCTGACTGTGCCCAGTGAACTAGCTTTGCAAGAACACTGCTCATTGCACTGTGGAAAGACAACAAATTGTCAGTCCTTATTGAAGACAGATTTTGTACAAATTCTGTTTTAATGTTAAAGCTAGTCTGCTATGCAAATACACAGGTAATATATGGATACTAGATTACCAGAGACGAGTCTAGAGAAGCTTATCCCAACCCAAAGAAACAGATCAGAAATTCTTTTTTTGCAATATCTTGAAGTGATTTGCCTTTATTCTCGTAACGCCCTTCATCACGCTCTTAAGTTTAACATGTTGATCGAGTAGAAGACTGAAAGCTTTGTCTTTGAAGTGGTTAAGTTTCGGAGAAAGACTGTTCTGGGTTGTCAGGGATTTTCCTGATTTCAGTGGCTTTGTGAAGTGAAAGGGCCTCTAAGCCTCATAACAAGACACAGGCCTAAACTATTGTTACTGATGACAGCATATTTTACAGATAATTTTAACTACTAGAACTAATTCAGAACAACTTGTTTGTTTTGATGTAGTTTTGCATTTCCCCAAGCTCTGGGGTATACAACTTTATAATACCTGGCTTATTCAGTTATTTGGGTGTCTTCTACAACTGAATTGTATCATCTTATTTTTACCCTTCATAGTTTGTTAATAAGTGCTCTATGTACAATTGGCAGTTTCCTGAATCAGCGTGGCTACCAGCTTGCCACATGAGAAACAGTAATACATGCCCAGTTCCCAGTGTTCTAACTGCTCTTAGATCTAAATCAATTTTTTATTGGTACACTTCTGCTGGAATACCCTTAAAATGAGGTAGAGATCCTGGAAGGAACAGATAAATTTGACTTTTGTACTTTTTTTTTTTCTTCTTTAGGGCAAAAGGGTTGTTGAAATCCTTCTCTGGAACAGAGACCAATAAGATCTGGCCACATATCTATGCTTTCCTCCAAACCAAGTTGCCAGATGTGAGCCAGAAAGATGCTGCTGCCCCCAGGTGAAATGAGGGCTAACTTCTGCTCATCTGTCATAGCACAGACTTGATTACATGAGATTCAGCAATCAAGGATTTCACTTAATACTGATCAATACTGATCAATAATTAAAATCTAATATTGTCCTCATCTTATGTGGTGGTAATGCTTTAACTCTCCTGTGATCTCCACGTTAATTCTGTACTGTTATATAAAAAAAGCCTAATTTTTATAATACACTTACCAAAAAAATCTACTCTTGTGTTTCCCTCAGTCAGAAAATACTCATGGCTGGACATTTTGAGTGGTATAGGAAATATTTCTGAAAACAGCCTAACTACAAAGCACTTATTCCTTCATGAACTATCATGCAAAGTAAAGATAACAACTGGGAATCAAGTTTCTCAATTACATGATTACCTGGGGTCAGCCAGAACCTATGGGGAACACTATTTTGCAAAAAGCAGTTCAAGACAGGAGCTGGCATAGAGATAGACTAACACCATAAAAAAGTAGAATCAACTGATATTTGTGTAAACTACCTGTGACACCTTGTCCTTATTACTGGTTTTATCCTTATTACATTCATCTTTGTGCCCTCAGTATAGCTATCTTGCAGGTGTGAGAAACAGAAGATTCAAAGATAAGTAGCACATTTGATAAATCCTCTGTATTTGTGCAGTTGCATAGAATTATTAGTAGAAAGAGAACAAAAATTGAAGAGATTAAGTGTAATCTGTTAATTGTGCAGCTAATCAATCTTGTCTGGTACTACAAATGAAATAGAAGTAGGTTATTGATAGATAGTGATACAAATCAGTGTCTTTTCCTATACTGCTGATTGATAAGAGTGTCAGGATGCCCAGTAGTCAAATTACTGTCATAGACTGCTATAGAATAATTGTAGTACTTAGTTCATAGTACTGGTTCATGTCTTTTTGACCTGCTATCCTAGCTGTGTCTATATATTCACTGGATAATTGGAATCAGCTATCTCTATAGCCATACTTACCGATTCAGCTGCTATTTTTCATCATCAGTAATATCTACATCATAGCTGTAGACTGAGTTTAGAAATATACTTACTTAAAAAAATAATCAAGGTTAGAAATGATTGGTGGTCACATTCCAGCATAATACCCTGATCTGCCACTTACTTCTATTTATGCTTTTTGATTTCCATAGAAACGGCTGTGCTTTGTTGACAGTCCATAGAGGTTTCACTTAACCTAAGCTGGGGGAAAATTGTATGATTTGAGACTTATTTCCACACAAATCATTAAGCGTTAACCCCTAGAAACATCAAAAATAACTTTCAACAGACCAGGAGCTGCTAGATCAAAACAACTGTACTGGTAACAGTGGCGATAATTGTGAGTCACTGCGCTACAGGGGCCTCGTTACCCTTGTACTTAGGGGAGAGATGCACTTAACAAACCACCTTAGGTTATTAGTTCCCTGTAATTAAGTTAATTATTATGGAGAGTGCAGTTTTTACTTTTCTCTAGAGTGCCTGTCAGACATAACTAAATACACTTTACTGAAGCCACTTACCTGCAGTTTGCAGCTAATAGAGCTGCTGCCTTTCCTTTATCCTCAGTTTGCATCAGAACTGTTAGAGAACAAAAGCACCAGGAAAGCATGCCTTAAAAAGAGGCATTTCTACCACTGGATAACCAGCCCCTATTTCTGCTGTTGCCTATGTACTAATACTTTCTGTAGCATGTACTACAGACTAAAGACTTCATTATATTATAGCTGTACGTCCACAGCTGAAAATAGCAGGAGCTACTTTCAAAATCAGCCAAAAGCTACACTGGATGTCTACATTGGATACATTGTAAATCTTACCATAATCATAGCAGTAAAGGATCCATCCCACTATCTGAGCCAGCTGCAATATGGAACTGGAAAGACTTTATTCTTCAGACTCCTAAAACAGGAAGCTTTAAAAATATTTCTCTTCCTCAGTGTTTCAGCTTGCAATTACAGAAACCAGCTTTAGAAGAATATGAAATAAGTTTCAAATCCTATAAGACAACTCTATGTGGACTGCCATAAAGATTTTTGTTGCAGAGCTTTCCTAAACCTAGTACCTTAAGTTCTCTCTAACCCCTTCAAATACTTCCCCCTATAATGGGATTTGTTTAAAAAAAAAAAAAAAAAGTTTCTTTTAGAATTAAAAGGGGAGCTGGTCTCTCAAAGATTATAAAACTCAGTGCTCATAAACAGACAAGCATTATTTAAATTTTAGGACACTTTTTTTTTTTTTTTTAATGAAAGCACAATGTAACATTGAAATCCCCTTAGAAGAGGTAGAAAGCCAGTGTTTTAATCTAATCCATCCAGGTCTGAAATACTGATACCAGATACTGATTTATTGCTATTAGTGATAACCAGATTTGAGAGCTTATAATGTCAGCAAGGTAGCATGAATACAGCTGTGATCTCCAATATTCATAAAGACATGTCCACATCTGTAATAAGACAATAGCAGATTCTAGCAAGAATCTACCACTTCTTGTAAACATTGTATTTGTGCAGATTTTTTTTCCTTTATCGTACTTTGATTTCTAAAGTCATGAAAGGCAAGGTTAGTAGCAGAAAACACATCCAGTTTCACATTCGGCAATATATGAGAACCCTGCTCTTCAAGGACAACCAAAAACCTAGCAGCACATTTTCAAACAATATTACAAGTGTTTCTGGATTACCCACTCTTCAAAGTCCCCTTCCCTCCCCGCAACAAACAAATAACAACAACAAAAAAATCAGACTAAAAATAAAGTGCAGTACCCAGAAAAATAACGTCAAGAAAATAGCCATGTTTTCCTTTGTTTAAAAAAAAAAAATACTTGGCCTCAGTCTTAACAGTACTATACTGTGTCCATCATTTTGGATTCCTCCTCATCTCTTTGTATCACAGAGTTTAAACTGCAGACATTTGTATTTATGGAGTCTTGTAGACTACCAGCATTCTGCAACAGATGAAAAATGATAAGATTACATAACTGCATATATGGGGGGAGAGAGATAGAGAGATTTTTAAGTCAGACTTTTCTTTTATCCATCTTAAGAGGAGATAAATGTATAACAGTAAGAAAATAAGTTTTTGAAAATTCATTATCCAGTATTACAGTGTGTCAACAGGCTCCTTTATTAATCTGGTGTAGCTTTTACTCGGTATCTTCATTGCATTGCTCTACTATGCACTTGTTTAAAATTTTGTTTTTATATTTTACTTAAAAGGTACCTTAATTATTTCAAATAGCTAGTTTCAATTGTGAGTACTTTCTTAACAGCCAATTTTAAAAAGTCTTGAAACTCGTTTCTTCAAAGATGTGACCATTGCTAATACTGAAGCAAGAAACTCAAGTATCCCCAATTTCCGTTATCATTAAAATATATAAATAATTTTATCCTTGGACTTAACTTACCTGTGGAATTCCATGAATAGCATTGGTTATTTTAGACTACAAACTCATATTGCTTGTAATAAAAAGTGCACTGAACCAATATATGCTTTCAACCTTATGCTGATGCTTTCTGCATTTTTATGCACCCTTGCATACTGAAAATAACACATATTACACCCTAACAGTAGCAGTTTTAGAAGACTTCCAAAGCAAAATCTATTTCTAATTAATATAAATTTCTGGAAAAAATTAAGTCTACCTGGGACAAAGATGTGAGTTCTCCTATAAAACCAGGACAGACACTAGGATCCTGCAGTAATGTATTTTGAAAACCATGTGATTGTGACCAGATTCTCACTCGAGTTTTGAACGCTTCAAGTTCATTTTTGAAAGCCTGAAAATAGCCTTCCCCTGTCTGCCAAGAGAAAAAAAAAAAACAAAAAAAAAAAACAAAAAAACACTTCAGCCACATGTACTTTTAAGCTGTAAATATGCACACAGCAAAAAATCATTTAGTGATGCATATCATATTCTATGGGAGAATACTGTAAACAATTCAGCAATAACATTATTCAGTTTATATGGAAATAAATATTTTAAAGACTGTTTATAGCATCTGTGTGTAGAAGCAAAGTCATTCATTCATCTGAGGACATGTAAAAAACATCTAATTTTAGCTATTCCTTTATTTCAACTCAAAGGTCAGTACCCATAGAAGAACAGGTGATCACTGTAAAAATCGGATCAAAAGCAAAGTACAACTTGATGCCCACTTTAACTGAAATTCTTTAGGTTCTATTAATAGGCCTCTATTAAGGCCTATTAGAGTCTTGAATAATTGACTGCAGTCTACAGCAAAACTGCCCTGCTGATTATCAAGAAAGGGAGGATGGTTTTGGGACCAGCTGTGAAATGCAGACGAAACAAACAGGTCAATTGTGAAAACAGTGTGGCTAATTAACCAAAACAGTTCTTAAAATAATCTGTGGTTTTTGCTGCTATTCAAGAATTATATCTCTGTAGTATGCCTGTTGCCACCATGCTATATTTCGCTTTACTACTGGGATAAACAAAATACTCTAAACATCCATTCTCTAGATTGGAGTTATATCAAAATATTATTTCTAGAGAAAGAACTGCTAAAGAAATTATAAAATACCTCATACAATTCTATAAAATTACTTACTTTGGCTTTTTGGAAAAAAAGGCGAAAACAGCCTCTTGGATCTACATTACAACTTTTGGCAATTTCTATAATAAATTGCATTACAACTGCTTGGTGTGCTACTTGTTCCATCAGAGCTCTTTTCTGGAAAGGAAAAAAAAAAGAGACATTAGAGAGATTAAATTTATCTCCAGTAATTACGTATCTAAAATTCAGTGCAACTTCAGCTTTGTTTGGTTCCCATAGAGCTAAGCACTGACGGTCACAGAACTAAAAGGACAGTTACTAGCTCAGACTAGTCCTGATGCAGCAACACAGTATGGAGGTTTTCTTTACTAAGGTAGTGAAAGGACAGAAAGAACAATTAAACAGCTAATCTGCTTTTCTGTAGCGTAAGTTTTCTTGCTGTATATTTTCAATCAATATGCTTCCTGTGTATTTTCAATCGTCTTCGCACCTGTTCAGCTTCTAGATGAAAACACCATAACAGGAGATATTTGGATGTTTCTTCACATACAAGATACGGATGGTCAGATAAAAATCTTTGACTATCATCCCATCTGCTCAGCATACCTAGTAAGAGAAACATAGACTAAGATATGCAAGATGAATAAATGATTTAATGCAGCAAGGAAGTCATTTGCATTGGTACACTGCCATTTTCCAGATTCACTAACTTGAGTATAACAGCATGCAATTAATTTTGGCATTTATTTAGACATCCAACTAACACTGAAAGAACATTTCCAGAGGCATAATCAGATTTTGCAGATGTTAAAGGTAAATCTTAACAGTAATAGTTAACTGTATTTCAATACATCTCTAGCAGTGTTGGAAGTAAGTTATTTTTAAGTAATTCTCACATAAAAAGTGTAATAGGTATTTAATAGTTATACCATATTGTTCACAAAGTTCATGGATATAAATTTACATTAATTCTGGTAAAAACAACATCACTAAGAGCAATTTTAAAAAGAATGTAGTTAGTTGGAAATGAAAGAGTTTCTAAACATAAATAGCTTGACACACTCTTAGGAAATCTGAATGTAGTTACAGAATTAATTTAAAGCCAAAAGATCTGAGCCATGACAGTATTTGAAACTTAAATAGAAGATTGCATTGGGATAGCACATTACTACCTTTATGTAAAGGGTTGAAGGTTAAAAAACAGAATGTATATTCAGATGGACTGCTTTTAAAATTATCCTTCATGTATCACTAATGTTCACATGTATATTAGGACAGTTGATTCATTTACTGTCAGCAAGTACCAAATATAGAGCTTTACCCTTCTACCAGCATATAAATATAACAGGGATAAAGATAATTCAGTAGTAGTGACCTAAGCTAATTTTAATTCTAGCAAACAAATACCTAAACAGAAAGCACTGCCTAACACTTCTTTTTGCTGTTTAGTCAAAGAGATTCTACACAAGTGCTTTACTGCTTGGATGCCAGAGTAGGATTGAGAAATGGAGCTCAGGCTTTAGCAGATCTCTAGACCAGCCAGCAGTCTATGTCAGCCCTTGGCAGAACACATTAAGATCATTAGTATTGTTTTATCTTCACTGTAAAAAGAACTAAACAATATGGCTTTGATGGCTTTGAATTTCAGAGATCAGGGCCATGGGGGAAAATTTTTCTACTGAAATGTACACCATACTGAATGGTATGTACACCACAGAAGCCTTCCAATTACACTGTGAGTACATCTCTGTGCCTGTCACTGCTGCCGCATGCTCTGTCAACACTGTGTCTCACTTCATATTTGCAAGGCTTGCCTTTAGTCCCGAGGGCCAAAAGCCCTTTCTTTAATAAAAAAGTTTAAGATCTGTAAAGACAAGTAGCGAATTAAAAGTGGCTGTGCAAGGAGCTTTTGCTAAGTCAGTCCTGTTCTTGACTGCTCTGGAATTCTTAGTATGGGTATACTTCAACACTGGCAACATTTCCACTCTAACCAGGAATGGAAAGCACTTAACAGAACTATCAGAATTTCAGATTCCTTTATAAAGTTTGAGTTCTGGCTCAATTTATTTAGACAATGATAGAGCTTCAGTGACACCTAGTGGAGAGTTAAATATAACTTTAAAAAAAGTTTCATCCATGCATACCCTTTAAGTGGTTTACAAACTTTTATCCTTTATTGGTCATTCTCCTCAGAGCTTAATATCTACCAGAAAAAAAAAAGATGTGTATTTGGAGGAGATGGCTATAGACAACTCCAGCCACTTTTTACACAGCTCCTCTGTTTCTATGGATGTCTCCGCCCTTTCCCATTGAACAGCAGAAAAAGTGCTAGAACTTCAGTTTTCAGTAATTGAAGTCTCTTAAATATTCTTGCTAAAAAATGTTTTGTTTCACTTTAAACTAGTTTTGCCTGTCCTGATGTGATAAAATAGAAGCTGGACGATCTGATAGCCTAACAGTCTGATAGCTGGTTTAATTCATTATCATTCATTTTATACAATAATATAGATCAAATCTACACAAAACTGCATATGGTTAAACTGTAAAGCATTGGAAGATGTGCACTCACCAAAATGTTTAATCTTTTGCTCATGTTTCTGCATAAATGATTCAGGTGCATCTTCATCTTCTATTTCTTTCCTTTTTTGATTAATAAAACTCTAAGAAAGATAAAAGTTAACTATCATAGGATCTCCAGACATACTTTTTTTCTTCTGTTAGAAAGGACTACTATGTTTTATTACATTACTATTAATAGAGTAGTGTTCTAAGTTTACGGACAAGTCATACAGCTGAGAAGTGGGCTTTTTTGTTTGTTTTTAAAAGTACATTGGCTGCTAGAGTTTCAAATTCTTATAATATTGTGGTGATCAAGAAACACTGGTAGAATTTTCCCTTCAGGTAGCAACTTACTGATCTGTGAACTATGAATACCCTCTGCGTGGTAGCCTTGGTGCAGCTGTGTCAGGGAAGTGTGATAAAAGATGTACTAACTGCTCAGATTCAAATTAATCCAAAAAACAAAGCTCAGACTGTACTCAGGAAAGCATTGAGTGAGTCCTGCTGCGCTCAGGAGTGCAGCAAAAAAGCTGCACTGTAGCAGCCTGGTTACTGGAGGCAAACTGTACTTCTGTTCATGTTTGAGAGCATGGCACACCTGAGGAGCACTCTGCTTATGTGAAGAAACTATTGCTCAGCCTCCCCTGGGCAACTGTTGCTATTCAGAACCAATGCAAGCTCTAATCCTCACTTAAGAAACCACTCAGATTTGTAATAATAGGGAGCAGCTTGCTCCCATTCATGGGCCAAAATAAGAAAAAATGCCCATGTAATACATATAATGTAATGATTAAGCACTGCACTAGACACAAAGATATTCAAGACGCTATTGTCTTGAATAAACGAGGGAACAAATCTTGAAAGTCATGAAATAAGAAATTAGGTTAATATTTGTCTTGTCTATGGATAAAGGTCATACCTTATTAAATACCTCCTTGCTAACAGAATCTGTATTCCACAGATTTTGTCCTTCCCTCTGGTTTAGTGCTTCTTCTTTTCTTCTCCACTCTTCCTCTCTCCATCTCAACTCTGAAACTTCAGTCTTTGCTTGGGCAAATTCCTGGTCCACAGACTCCGAACTATGCAGTACTAAACTGCCGAGTTTTTGCTGGGCTTCTGCTAAATTCCAGGTGCATTCCACAGAGTGCTTCACAAACTCCTTTTCCTTTTGGCAGGCTAGTTCAATACCTTGGCTGTATGTCTGCAGGCAAAACAAAACATTATTCATAGAGGGAAAAACACCAGTTTTCAAATTGTATAGGAACAAACAGGTTTAACTCCCAAAGATAGTGTTAGTACAGAAGGCAAGTTAGAAGTTGAATTATATTCACCACAGTGATTAAGCACAGCATTGTACAGCTTTAAAAAATGAAATTATGCTATTGTAGACACACTTTTACAGAGCTAAAAGTGACCATGACATGGTAGAGATACTTTTGATGCAGATGACAGGACCCTCAGCTCACACGTGGCTCTCTTTGGGTCACAGCGCTAACAGCAGCCACCAGCAAGGGCACTCCTGAATGTATATACAACATACACACATTCAAGTATTCATTTCCTCACACTGATGAAGGTTTCATGACTCCACATCACACCGTACAGCAGCTACTACCGCCCACACCCCAGAACGGATCAACTCCTCCCAGCGCAAGGCCACCGCCTCCACAGGACACCGCGACTGGAATTCACGCTCTGGCGAGGCTGAGGCCCAGCACAAACAAACGGTCCTTCCTGCCCTCCCTGGTCTTTTTGAGGAGGTCGCCACCAACAGCCGGCACCCCCAGGCTTAGGCCATGACGGCTGCACTGTCAGCACGCGCCCGCGAGGAATCCACGGCGGCTGTAGGGGAGAAAACCACCCTCGGCCGCACTCGCGTTCCGGCAAGCGCAGGGCAGCGCCGGCCGCGAGGCCTCCTCGCGGGGAGCCAGGCCCCGCCGCGGGGCCGCCATGACCGCGGCGGT
>JAUBNY010000185.1:6202843-6235629 GCA_032275445.1 Crypturellus soui
CGGGGGCGTGTCCTGCCCGCGGCGGCCGTTGGGCGACGCGGCCGGTCGCCATGGCGACGCGCGGCGTGGCGGGCGCGATGCCGCTGCGGGCGGCGGTGGAGCTGCAGGTGCAGGCGGTGAGCGCGGGCCGGGGGGGCTCCCGACAGGTCCGCTCCGGGGGGCAAATAAATAAATACAATAAAGAAATAAATACGCAAAAAAAATCGTAGTTTTTAATCATTCCACCCCTCAGATATCCACCATTGTGCAGAACGTCGCTTACCAGTGTCTGGGAAATCAGTTTGGTAAAAGGGTAGAAAGGGAGCTGTTAAAAATAAACAAAAGACCTCACTCCGAAATGTGAGAATGGGCCGCGCTTTAAAACTTTGTGTGTTAAATGCATAAATATAGTGGAGGCCTGGTATCTTGAGGAGTGCTTATATGGTGGCAGAGAAGGCTTAGGTGTTGTGAGAAGATTGTAAACCTACATCATACCCTACACGGGAGTTGTACCTTCTTCATGACAATTAGTTATGGGAAAAAAAAAAAAAGAACAGTACAGAGATGACAAAAAATGGATTGTGTTTGCAACTGCGTGCTTAGAAATTAAATTTTTCGTTGTTTCAAGAGAGATGTGAAAGAGCTATACCACTAAATTGAGTATGTATGTAAGCCAAGTGTGTTTACCATGAATCTGTAGATACTGATTTGAGAATAGAGCTTACAGGTCTGTAGATATTCATGACAAAATTTTGGAATATCAATACTGATAAATTACCACTAAAATAATATAAAATGACATAGTATAATGCAATGACTGTTAAAAACAATGCAGAAATATTTTGGCTGAAATGAATGCCAGTGTGAAGTTTTCAAACATGCTTATATGCTTCTTAGGCAGGCACTGAGGTGCATAGTTTTCAGGGATTTCTATTTTTCTGTTCCTAGGTGTTGAATCTCACTGAATCCCTTCTGAGCTGGGCGGCAATAGTCCTGCTCACTGAGTACATGTGTGTCTGGCGCATGTGTGCAAGACTGAATTTGAGAATATCATGTGAACATAGATTTTTTTCTCTCATAAGGTCACATGTCCTGGTGTGTTCCTGCCAGAGAAACATGACGTTTATCTCAGCGTGTGCATCTTGGGTCAACACAAGGAGACAGAATGCCTTCCTCCTGTTTTCCCCCTCCTGTTCCGTGAGAAGATGTTATTTGAAAAGGTGAGTTTCACTTGTTACCTGCTTTAGCCTAGATGGCCCGGTGCCTTGCACAATTCCTGCACAACCTAATTTTTGTACCCACAAAAAGGTAGGTAATTAGGTAGGCAATTGCCTACAAAAAGGGAGGTAATTATTATTTTGACACAATGTGATATAGTATTAGACCAACTGCTAAAAAGGAATATATATGCCTTAAAATCTTGGAGTTTGAGGTTTTATTGATAGCAATGGTTATGGGATGGCATTTCCTGCAGACAATTCTTGTATAATTTCAGAAATGGCAATAGCATATAATGACAATTGCTCTGAATTTGTGCTGTTTCAGATATTTTTTCAAAAGCAAAACAATATCTACTGTGTATTCTACTGTGGCTGTCACCTCTTCAAGATTTTTATTATAGCAAGAGACATATGACTTGAATGAAGATCCAAATGAATGACACGCAAATGCTTTTGCCAGTCTTTTACAAGCCACGTTAACCTCTGAAATCAGTGAAAACACAAGTTTTCAGCTTGATTTTTCTGCACTGCTCACTAGTTCTGATCCTGTTTTTTTTTTTTCTTTTTTCTTTTTTCTTTTTTTGGTAAACATGGGCTGGGGCAGAATGGCTGCGCCTGTTGATAAGTAGAACCATGCTGATAAGCAGAGCCATGCTGTACCAGCGCAAAACAGAAACTGACAAATTTTAGAACAACTGTGTCTTTTTATGTGTTGCTTTATGACTGTTCTGCATTGTCAGAAGCCCTTCCTTCTTCATTGCCCTCTTTGAGTGTCCCAGCTGCTCTAAAACTCTTTTCACGTCACTGTCAACTTTTCTTTCTCTGGGGGAGAGAGAAGGTGGTTACTGTAGCAAAAAGCTACAGTCAGCACATGAGAAACTGCGACATAATTTCTTCTGGGACTTTATTGCATCTTAGGGTGAGCATAGCTCTGAGCCCGTAGCCTTTCAGATCCTCTGCAATACATGTCCATTGCATCATTCTGACATGAAGTTAAAAATGAAATAATGTAACCCACTTTTTACAGGAGAGCATTTTCTCTTACATTTACCTAGTGGGAAGAGGAGGATCAGCGTAATTAGCATAAAGCAGGTGTTGCTTGATCAGTTCATAGCCTGTTTTATCATATAGTGTTCTGTTTGTGAATGTGTTTTTCATGTGTTTGTGAACCGGTGTTTTTCATTTGTAGGTATTACCTAGCATGAAGCAACACATTTTATTTCTCAGGGAAAACATATGTCTTGCTCAGCCCTACACAAAAATGTTCTCACTAAAACACTTTTTGAAAGCACTAAAAATATTGGAAGAAGGATATTGATAAGTTCCATGGGACACAGAAAAGCTGTCCAAAATGATCAAGTGAGTGAGATATAGCAAACAGAAGCTTCTTTAGAGAGGCAAAATAGTCAGCAGGAAATACTGTCTGGAATTTGTGTTAAAATTCCCATTCTTTTTGCAAAAGGATCCCAATTTCATTCCAAGCAATAAGAATATATTTGAATAAGACATAATTTGCTGTAGAACTAAATGTGCATTAGAACTAAATATAGAAAAATGTACTTTTTTTCCCCAAAATGTCACATACTTTAAGTAATATAAATGTAAACGGCACAAAAAAAACCCCATTCTCATAAATGGATATATATTATTAGTTTAGTTTGAATTTGCGTAGTGGCAGTGTGACCAAAATAGGCAACAAGTAGTAAAGTGTTTCTATGAATGCTAGATTATTAAATTTATTTGTACTATAATGGCTTTGTTCACGTACTGTTATTATCCTGAAGGTCTTTGAAAATGCTGTAGATCCTGCTGCTGTAACTGAAATACTTGAAAGTAAGTATAATTAAAAAAAAATGTTTGGAATGGATGAATAACAAAAAAAGGACAAAGTAGCTACCTGTATGCATGCAGTCTCTCTCTATGCTTGTTTGTCTGTCTTAGGTAAACACTGTGCTCCTTGCATGTTGCTCTGGATTCACCCATTTGAGCGGTAGTCTGTACCTCCTGTAGAGTGAATGGAATTCTTCCATTCTCAGGGCAGAATGTTTTCTCATACTTCTTTGTACCTAGCTAGTGCTAGGCAGACCCAACAAGGCTGCTTTTATTTTTTTTTTCCTCTGTAAATCTTTCTCTTGAAGTTTGTAAAATGTCATGAATTTAGTGACTGGATAGTCCTTTTTCAAACTAAAAAAAAATTATTTGTTGGAGGAAGAAAATTTAGTACTGTTTACATTCTGTTTCATCACTTCAAGTCACCTGCCCCATGCAGGCAGACTTCTTTAGTCATACTGACAGAGGCAGATGCTGTTATTAGTTTAAACACTTGTTATTCCTTAGTCTTAATCTAGTTAGTATCCATTTATTCTTACTGATCTCAGGTTTTTGTGCTCTGGACCAAGCTTGTCAGCTCAGCAGAATGCCAAGCCAGAAGCCATTGATGCAGTGACTGTCTCATTATCGTCTAATCAGACCAGGTGTCAACCACAAGGGGTTACTTTGTGCTGATATTTCTTTCCTGCTTGCTTATTTTAAAGTATTTAATTTAAAGTATTAATAGTATCCTTGCAATAGATACTCGAGGAACTCACTGAAAGAAGGACTAGCTCTAAATCTGTCTTTCTCTTCTCCCTTACCTTTCTGTCCTCTCTCTATTTTCCTGTGTTTCATCCTTTGCGGTTAGGTTAGTTTCCATTTTGTGTACCACAGGAGTAACAGTAAATCTATTCTAATTTCTTACCTAGACTGTTGTAATTTGTTTTTCATCTTGCAGGTCTTGTAACGAAGTTTGAATTAATTCAGCTCACACCCCCAGGTAATAAGCAAGTAAATGTTTTTGCACATATTAGGTAGTTTTACAATGAGAATAATATCAGTGGATGCTAATTTTATACCATGCCTTCCTACTTTTTCTGCTCAAAGGTTACACTCCAACTCCATTTTATTCTCCCTTCCTCACTTCATCATATATATTCTTGAGAATGCACTTGCGGTGAAAACAAAATCCCTCTTCTGACTAAACTTATTGAATGCTGTGTTAGAGTCACTCATATTCTTTGGTTTCCTTTGTTGTGTGTTCAAATTTGCCAGCGATATTTAAACAGAACATGAATATAGCTCATCTTAGTAGATAATAACTTAACTATCAAACTTAAAGTTTGATCAAAAGTTCCACAGGAACTTAAGGAAAAATTTCCTCACAGTGAGGGTGACAGAGCACTGGAACATGCTGCCCAGAGATGTTGTAGAGTCTCCTTCTCTGGAGATCTTCAAGACCCGCTTGGATGTGGTCCCGTGCCACGTGCTCTAGGTGGCCCTGCATGTGCAGGGGGTTTGGAGTAGATGACCTCTAGAGGTCCCTTCCAACCTTAGGCATTCTATGATTCTATGATAATAGTGTTTGTTTTTTGCAGACTTCATATTCTATTTTTTATAAGGCAGGAAAAAAAGCAAATGCACATTGGGTGGCAGATAAGCGCTGTTGTAAAGGTCAGTAATTATGAAGCATTTGTATGTATTCTGAAACTGTAGGTTGCATTTACTTTGAAAAGAATTAGTTATTGTTCTATCAAGGCAAATTTAAACTATTCATTATATTTCCTGTGTAATTAATATTAGCTGTATATTTTGTATTTGTTTTTCAAAATGCTTTGCTTCAGATGTTCATCTCTCCCTTTCAGCTTTCTTTTTTATTTCAAAAGTTGCTAATATAATAAAGGATAATTTGTGACTTCAGCTTAATGAAATATTCATTCAAATAAGAGATTTTTTTTATTATGTCTGTTTAAAATCCTATGCAAGGCCAAAAACCTTTGGTCTGCCTTAGTCCAGAGACTGTGAACATTATCTTCTCACAGAGTTATTTCCGTTCAAGTTTTATGGGTATCAGAATCTCATGTAGCTACACACAGTGTATAATGGTTTTGTTCCCTGAGCTTTTCACATTTTCTCTGTGTTTGATAGGACTGAAAGACTATTCAGTATTCTCACTCTTCTTAAATGGATGAGGCTGTACTAAAAAGTGGTAGCGGATTTATTGATCTCCTCAGTATATTCTAGTCTTGCAGAAGACCTGGGCTTTGTTCTGGATAGTACCTACAAACTCTTTCATGTCTTTCATTAATCAAACTTCAGGTATTTTCTTTCTCCTCTGAAAAAATCTGCAGTTAAAAGTTGTGCTTTTTTTTCAGAGGGAACGTTTTCTTTTTTAAAATTTTATTATTTCGAAGATAACTCGAAAAAAAAAAAAAGCCTAAACGTGTTGCTTGTAAGAGGAATGAACGTCAGCTTCTGTCCTTCCCATATCTCAAGACTGTCTACATACAACAAAACTGACAGTTTACTTGTTTCCCTTTTGCATGATATTAAAATTCCTTTCTGGTCATTGATAACCAGCGATCAGTTAGAAAAGGCAATCCTTACAACTAAATCGGCTAGAAAAGATTGAACTGTTAATAGGATCAAAAGTGTTTCTATCTTTATTATCATTTTTTTTTAAATTCTTCCCTTATTAGTATTGCTTTATCTGGATATCACCAAATTGAAAGGGTTGTGTCTAGTGATCCTTAGAAGGGAGCAAGAATACTGAATACATCCAAGAGAGTGGCAGCTTTCACCTCATGACATTACAGTGTAACATTGGGGCTACCCTAACTGATGATTTCAGTGAAGCAAAAGCTTCTAAGTGGGGCAGCTGACAGTGTACCTGGTAATTCTTCTGCTGCAGAGGATGTTATGAGAGTGTCTTCTGTCCCTGGCTGTGCCACACATGCAGAGCAAAACTGACCCTCCTCTTCTCCATTCACATGGGGCTCAGGAAATGCAGTTCTGAAGGCAGGGAAGGTATTGAGTTAAGCGTGATACGTGGATACTTTCGCCCTTAGTCAGTGGGCCATAAGGCTCATGTTCTGTGACTGGGTAGCCATTTATGTGAAGCTGACTACCTCCCCTCTCTGGAGGGAATGCACTTTAAAGCAATGGTGACTGCCTTTGTTACCATTTTTAAGATGACACTTTTGTTGAACGTGTGTTGGAATGTTGTAATCTCATGTTAATCTTTCTACGTTATTCTTGTAGGCAGCTAATTTCAGTAGTTAGTTGTTTGTTCTGTTTGTTGAGTTCTGGTCATACCGAGAGTACCGTGAAGACCTCTACTTAAACCAACTGGACTAACATTTAGCACACTGAGTATAAATCCATACATTATACTCTGTAAAAATTGTTTAGAAGAGGGAATTCATCTTCTAATCTCATCAAGAGATGCTGGTGTTCATTTCTGTATTCATGGTGTGCCATGTAGATAAAACAAGGAGCAGATTTAAATTTGGGGTCGCACTTTTGGATATTCTGCACAGTATAACTACAGTCTACCTTCAGCCATTCCCATCCCCCAAATGGTTTGGGGCAGTCCTGACAGAAGGAATATTAAGGATAGTGTCAAAACTCACTGTTGCTATGCTAAACCAAAGTCTTCCGTAACTAGTGAAAGCATAAATGGTATGTCTGCATTTTGCTTCTACCTATTTCTGACAGCATCTTCCATGCATGAGAGAAGCAGCATTCTGTTAAAGACATTCATACATTACTGAATTTGTACTGACATCTGTTTTTCATGAAAATTCCAGAACAACAACCCTGGAGACTGTTTTTACTTTTGTATTTATTTATTTTTCTTTTTTATTATTCTTGCAGCAGGATATGGCCTTGCATTTTATGAAGAGAATACTCGAGATTTTCTGTTCCCAGAGCCCAAGCTGACTCCTGCATATCCTGGTGTGGACAGAGAATTATTGATGAAAACATTTTCTCACTTCCCAGTAAGCTGCCTACCTGTTTACCGTATGTGGAGAAGTAGGAAGGCCAGCTACTTAGGAGTAACTTGCGGGGATTGAAATATATTAAACAAACGTTTGGCCTTCTTGAGCAGAGGGAGATGCTTGGGTGCCTTCTTTCTTATGGAAGTGTCTCAGAGGATGTTTCAGATGGATACAAGCTTAACAATTACATGGTAGTCACAGATAGTAAGAAAAAACTCTGCGTAGGCAGAAGACACACCTCCATTCTCAGAATCTGTGAAGATTTTTGTTTCTTCGCACTGAGTGCATAAAAGGATGCCTGCTTTCCATCCATTTTCTTTTTAGCATGTATAGGTCTCATTCTATGAACTCTGCACTTGTTTTCACTCATCTCTTGAGAGTCTTACACTTTTTTTTCTCTTTGTGAATCATGCAAGTGTCTTTCCTTTACAGGATTAGTGGGTTCCCAAAGCAGTAATAGCAGTCAAAAAGGAAATGCATTTCATCTCTGTCACTAAATTATGGATTTTAAAAGAATCAATAAATTTGACTTAATTGTAGTAATTTCTCTACAGTGCTTTTTATAATAGCTGTGAGGAGAAGCAGAGAGAAACATCCTTCCTGCAGACTTAAATTTTGGTGATTGCTATACATACTAGAATGTAATTATTTCAAAAGAAAAATTGATTTTTGCATTAGTTGCTCATGAAAAAGGTACAAGTCCTCTATAAAAAAGTAACTATTAGAAAGTTCTGCCTACTACAGTAATTCTTACCTTACTTTTGGAACAGAAATATAGAACTACATGTTCTAGTTAGCCTAATGTTATGTTGTATGAATTTTAACTTTATTCTTAGGAAACATAAAAGTGACAGTAAATTATGAGACAGATATGTAACTAATCTGATTTCCTTTGATACAATGTGAGTATTATTAAGGGGAAGCACATTTTTAATGTTATTTAGCTATTTATAGTGTTATTTAGAAATGAAATTGTTTTGAGTTTATCAGGTTAAGCAGTTTGACATGCTGTTGAAAACCTAACTGCTTTATCAAATTCTTATGGTAGAAGAGGAGAATAATTTCATATTCTTAAGACAGCCATAGAAAAATTCAGGTTGTAGACCTCCAAAGGCCAGCGAATCCAACCCCTGATCAAAGCAGATCTAATTAGATGAGATTGCTGTCAAGATGAGTCTTGAATAACTTCTCGAGGAAATCGTTCCACTATTTGACTTCAGTCAGTGTGTTCTGTTAAAGAGATCTTGAGTGGTACCTCTGTGGCATTCAGTTTCACACATTTAGAGTGTCAAACACTCTGATTCATCAAGAAGGCTAGTATGTGAATACAACTGCTAATCAAATAATGAAGTGCTGAAGTCTTTTATGTAGTCCATCATTCTGCTCACTCTTCTCACAGTCCTGAAGAATGTGCCGGTACTGTGCTGGTATCTCAAGTGTGTATTTTGATCTTGCTGTCCTATGCATTGTACTTCCACTCTTGCATGGTTTATGCCTATTAAAAGTGTCTCCTATATCCCTGCTCAGTAGATTAAGATCAAATTGCTGGTTTTCATAGCCATATTGCTTTGCAAATTGTTCCTTGCTGGTGAGTTACCACATGTCTTTTCTAGTAGCAGTGCCTCTGTCATTTTGATTATGCAGTAATGTAGTAGTATGTAGATTTTGGAACTAAGAACTTGAAAAATTCCATCTGAATGCTGAATGGGGGAAGAAGTATACACAGTGGTAATGTTTTTTAAACTTTTCCCTTGTTTTATTTGTAAGGGAATAGCACCAAAAATAGAATTCTCTACAAGAACAACCATTACAGATCTTCCACTTCACTGCAAAGGGAAGAATTATGTAAGTAATTATAGTTAGGATTCAGACCTGGTTAAAATGGACTAACCTCTGATGGAGTCTACTTGTTGCACATTATAACCTTTTTCACCTTTATATCTAGATATCCCACACAGCAATGATTATAGGATGTACTCCATCAGAGAATCGCAGATTTCTCCAATTTAGTTTGTAAATACAAAGATCCAAATTCTGCATTCATAGGGTTGCTAGGTCATTTAAGTTCTGCTTAGAGCTTGCCATTCTGTTCATGGGAAGGTTGCAAATGCCTTGTAGCTGTTTTCACTCAGATAATTGTGCAGCAGTTAATTTCTTTGCCAGGCCCCAAACAAAGCAAGGAATCAAAGATCTGCATCTGCGTCCCCCAAACAAAGGAGCAAGTCATTAACACAGTGCAAGACATCTGCGAAAAGGGATAAGACCCAGAAAAGGCCTAAAAGGTCATTAAAATCACAAGCTTCAAACATTAGAGACCACTTCTGTGATCTTCCCACAGAGAACCCGCAGCAGCTGTGCAGACCAAGCTTGCGGTCTGCTGAGTGCCAGCTGGACAGTGAGAACAGGCCACCACTGGTAGTCAGACATGTAAGTCTTAAAAATTATGGGAAAATTTTGTTAGAATAAATTTAGTATTATTTTTTGTCTATTCTATGTTTTTCTATCCCATTTTTCCTTATCCTGTCTTGGGCTGCTTAGATTAAGAGAAGATTGAAGAAATTTAATAGCGGGAAATAGGATGGTGAGTTAGCTACAGTCAGGAAAAGAAAGAGGTATTGAGAGTGAAGGTTTCAAGGATACATTTAGATATGATAAAGATAGAATAATTTCCCCCTCTTCTCTTTGCTTTAGGACCAAACAGATCAGGGCATTTTTTTGTGGTTAGTAAGGTCTTCAGAAGCAGATAATTTCATATTTCTGAGAGATTACTTGTGCTTTCTAAGCACTGGAATTAACACAATTGGACTCACTGTCAGACCAGTCAGTCTGTGACGGTGGTCATCAGCCCTCTTGACTCTACTTTGACCCATCAAAATTCTCCATTAGTCACTTAAATCAGTGGAAGTGTTTCTAGCATTTCATCCAGCAATGCACTCGGCCACTTGGGTGTCCCATCTGAATATTTTGCTGCGAATATGTTGTTGCAGGATTTGTCTGAGTGGAAAAGAGGGAGAGAGTTTCTCATGTGATCAGTACTTTCAAGATAAAGAGATAGCTATCTGGAGAATCTTGTGTTTGCTTAGGTCCTGGTCTTGCATTCCAAATATTATTTCATTGTGCATATCTTTTAGCATTCCAACTTTTAAAAAATTATGTTAGTTTTATAACTTTCCACAATTATTTTAATCTGCAGCACAGTATGTTTCTAAAATCTGGCCTTACATGAGAATCATAAAGTCATTTATCCTGAAATGGACCCCAGAGGTCATCTAGTCCCATCCCACCTCAAAGCAGATCTGGTTTGATTAAGTTCCTCAGCACATTGCACAGTTGTGTTTTTGAATATTTATGTGGATGGAGATTTTATAGCCTCTCTGGGCAGCTGTTTGAATGCCTTTATGGTAAAAATAAAAGTCTCTAACTGGAACTTGAACTGTTGCTTTTTCTTCTTCCTCTATGCTTCTCTGAGAAGAGCCTGGCTCTTTTTTCTCTATATCCTTGTTGTAGACAGCAACAAGATCTCCCTTTAACCTTCCCCTTTAAGGCTAAATGAATCCAGCCTTCTCAATGTCTCTTTATCATATGACATGTTTCAGTATCCTGACCATTCTGGTGTATTTCTGCTGGACTATCTAGTATTCTTAGGTCTGTCTTGCACTGGAGAGCCTGAGACTGGACACAGACTCAGGATGTGGTCCCATAAATGCTTAATAGAGGACAAGGATAACCACCCTTGACCTGCTGGCCCAGTCCTACTAATACAGCCCAGAACATAGTTGAGGTTTTTTGCTGAAAGAGTACATTGCTGGCCAGGCTGTCCACCAGGACTCCACAGGTTTTTACTCCACAATGTTGCTTTTGAGCCAGTTGACTCTCAGCCTCTAGAACAATGCATGGCATTGTTCCGTCCTTAATGCAGGACTTTGTGTTTTACCTTTGTTGAACTCCACAGTATTTCTGCTGGTCCATTTTAAGGTATCTTTGAAAGAAGCCCTGCCTTCTGGCGTATCAACTACTCTGTCCAATTTTATATATTCTGGGAACTTGATGGAAATGCTCCTTTGCAGCCTCATCTAGGTTGTTTAAAAAGATATTAGACATTGTTTATTCTGACACCTGCAGTAATTGGTCACCAGTTGGACTTTAACTTTGATTACAACCGTTTGATCACGGTTCAACATTCCACACAACTTACAGTCCATTCATCCTGTCCTTATCTCACCAATTTGGCTATAAGGATACTACAGACCTTGTAGTAGCAGACCTTGTAGTTGGCTTGCTAAAGTCAAAGTAAATGTCTCCTACTGTTCTTTCAATTATCCACTGAGTCATCTCATCATAGAAGGACTTGTTGCTCTTGGTACTTCCATGTTTACTGCTCCTAACTGTCTTCTAGTTCTCTGTATGTCTGGATAAGGTTTTTAGGAAGATTTGCTCCATAAATTTTCCAAGGACTAGAGTTAGGTGACTGGTCTGTAATTTCCTGGGTCCTCCTTCTGTTCTTCTTGAAGGTAAGTATAACATTTGCATTTTTCCTATAGGACTATTGCTTTGGTCTTTCAAAGATAATGGGGAACTGCAGTGCAAATGACATCAACCAGCTCTACTCTCATCAGCGCTCTTAGATGCTATCCAGAGACAGTCTACTAGATATCCAGCATGCAAACATGCTTACCCCTACCTGCTGATTAGGCCCATCTTTTCCTTAGCCTTACGTTTGCTGGTGTTATATTCACAGAATCCCTTGCCCTTTGCATCTTTTTTTATTTATAATTCCAGATTTGCTTTGGCATTTTCAGTGTCATCCTTGCAGGCTCACGCAATGACTCTTGTATTCTTCCCAACATTGTTTTCTCTGTCTGCATGCTTAGTTTTCATGTTTATGCTCAGTCAGGAGTTTCCTAACCATCCGTGCTGATAAATGCATGGTCCTTCTATGCAGATTTTTATGTAACATACTGTTATATACTCTTCTCATTCTGAACTCCAAAAGCTCCAGCCTACATATATTATTAGTCTGCTGTTTAGTCAAGGACACACTGGCAGCAGGAGAGCTTACATTTTAGCTTGGGAAGCAGGGAAAATGCAGTGAGTGGTTCCCAGATCCTTCACTGCAGCATTACAGAGCTGTCTGTCAATTGATCTAACCAGTGCTTGGAGTGGAGAAATGAAAGATCCTTAAAGGTAGGAATGAATTCAGCAGGATTTGTGGACACTTTTTTTTCTTTTTTTAAGGAAAAAAGAATCTCTATTTCACAATAAGCAGCATCTCTAATTTGAAAAAAAAAAAAACAAACAAAACCAAAAAAAAAACAGACAATACCAAACAAACAAAATCTGGAATTATTTTCACTGCAGGTAGATGATGAGCAGCACAGGAGACCAAGAGTAGAAAATTTCTAACTTCCAGAATTAATTTGCCATTCTATGTTCCTACAACTTGTATAATGTTTTTTGCTGTACATTTTGTACATTTTGTCCAGAATCTTTCTGTTTTGAAATTAAATTTAAAAAAAAGAGCAAAGGGTTTTCAGAAGATGTTATTTTGCCAAAATGTCTGCATTGTACTTTTCACATTTTTCCCCACTGCTGTGTATTTTTTCCCCTTTTGAGATTAAAAAGAGAGTAAGAAAGAGAAGAAGAATTAGTTTATTATTTTTGGTAAAGGCTGGAAATATGTGTCCTTAGACTTAGATTTGTAGATTAAGAAGTGCATCTTACTTTTCTTTCTTCATTTTAGGTGGACAGTTCCAAGTCATTCAGTGAAATAACCTCACCATTGTCTTTCTGTAATGTGAAGAAAAACTTGAAATCAACGAGAGAGTCTTCCAAATTTCACGTGAAACAAGGTACTTATAATTTAACGTTAGCCATAAAGAAATATTCTTAATACCAGCACTGATATTACCAAGTATCTCAAAGAAACCTGTACACATATAAAAGATATGTCAGATTTTGCTGTTTGCAGAAGAACTGGTCACAAAAGAGAGTGCTACCCAGGATGAACAAGTAGCAGTACCTGGAAAACTGTGGCCAAAACTGTGTAGGCTATATAAGCAGACGATCCACGAAGTGATTTCTCCTTTGTTGAATTGCATGTCTCTCTGAAGAAGACAATCTTGAAGACAGTTCAAGAAAAGAGAGCTTGATTTTTTTTTGTTCTTCATTGACTAATGTTTTCTTTCCCCAGCTGTTTTTTTTCACCAAGTAGTCCTTTAAAGGTCCTCATCCAGTGTACATTCATGTGAATAGAAACAGGATATTTTGGATCTATAGTCACTGTCAAGTTATCAGTCTTATGCATCATCTGTTCTGTGCCTTGTAATAAATATTCAAAATATTCATTAACTAATTTGCATGTGGGGAATGGCACTAAAGACACACAATCAAAAAAAAGCATATTTCCGTTCTGAAAAGTAACTTATTATTAACAGAAATGTAATCAAAATACTGTAATACAGGTACATAATGTAATTGAAAGTTATAAAGAGCATTCCCTGTAAGGAACATTTTGTGTGAATCCATTTTTACTTCAGTGTTAATATACTGAAAGTGAAAGTACCAATGTAAAATTAATTGCTAATAATGTCACTGAAATGCTCTTCTTTTTTTTTTTTTTTTTTTTAGCTTTAGCTTTTGATAACCATGAAACATCAAAAACCTCAGTTAAGGTAATTTAAAATGTAACAAGTGAAGAATTCCATCTTTTTTGTTACTAGTCTATCATATATATTCTGAAAAGAATTTCATGAGGAAGTTTGATGGTTTGGAAAATGGTAATGGATAAGACTAATTATTTGTCATGGGGAAATGTGTGAAACATAATAATTTGGCTCCAGGAAAATGAAAGTCCTGTAGCATTAATCAATATTATAGTTAGAAAATCATGTCACATTATTTTCACTGAAAATCCTTTATGTTGCAAAAATTTTAAGGCTAGTCTATATAAAACTTTCCCTGCCCAACTGTGTTGGACTTCTAGAGACCATAATTTATTTAAAAAATCTAACTTATTAGGGCTAGGACTAAGTAAAAGATACAGTAGACCAGAAGGCTCTTTCCAGTGCCTGCATTTCACTTGGAGACATGTCAAGTAAAGTTATATCCGTGATAACACTAGTTTAACTTGTTTGACTATGAACAGCAGCAAAACTAATGTAATGTCAACCATGAATGGGAGCGATTTAGTTGTGCAAATGGAATCTCCAGGATTCCCGATACAGCTGCTAAGCAACATCATTGCTAGCAAACTAAAACATTAACTGACTTGAAAACAGTTCAGCATTTTATTGTATGCTGTATTAATACATCTGATTAAACTACAACTATACCCAAGAATTAGGAATCATCTAAGCAAACTAAGCAAAAGAAGGTTTGACATCTAGGCTAAGATAGTCATCTGAGCCCTTTCCTTATGCAATGGAAAGATGACAATTCATTCTTTCATAAAATCATCATCTAAGGCAACTAAGATGTTTCATACCCCATCACTTTTACCTCCCTTAATTGACAAAAGGAGAAGAGAGCCCTGGGATGAGCTAGCAGGGCTCATCGAGAGGGCTTTAAACTAGATTCGAGGTTGGAGAGCGGTATCATTGGAGAAGCAGGTTATGGGATAGGCAATGGCCTGTCATGACACTCAGAGCAAGCTAACTGCATAGCCTGTGTAGGGCACCCTAAGCCTGAAGAGGCTAGATGGGTAAATAAGAGAACTCCTGAAAGCCACATGGTCAAGGTTCAGCTGCCCCAGCTAGAAAGAGAGGCACATTGGGAACCCAACTGAAATGCCTCTTTGTAAATGCATGCAGCATGGGGAATAACAAGAACTAGAGATGTGTGTGCGATTGGTGTGATTGCGTGGCCATTGCGATTACTGAGAACTGGTGAGACAGCTCTCATGACTGGAACATGGCCATGGACAGCGTTAGGCTTTTTGGGGCAGACAGGCCAGGAAGGTGAGGTGGCGGAGTGCCTCCTTATGTGAGAGAGCAACTGGAAGGTATCGAGCTCTGTACAGGGGAGGAGGAAGCGTGGGTCTAGATCCTGTGAGTGAGGATTAAAGGGCAGACCAACAGGGGCAACACAGTTGTGGGAGTTATAGGCCTCCTGACCAAGGAGATGAAGTGGATGAGGCCTTCTGTAGGCAGCTACAAGAAGCCTCGTGATTCCAGGCCCTGATCCTTATGGGGGACTTCAACCACCCTGATGTAGGCTGGAGTGACCACACATCTAGGAACAGACAGTCCAGGAGACTCCTGCAGAACATTGCAGATAACTTCTTGATGCAGGTGGTTAATGAGCCAATAAGGGGAGGGGCCCTGCTAGGCTTGACACTAACAAACAGAGATGGTCTAGTGGGAAATGTGAAGGTTAGGGGCAGTCTTGGTTGCAGTGACCATGAGATGTTGGAATTCACGATCCTGAGAGGAGGAAGCCGGACAAGAAGTAGTGTTGCAACCTTGGACTTTAAGAGAGCTAACTTTGACCTCTTCAGGGAGCTCCTTGGAGAAATGTTGTGGGCAAGGGTCCTAGAAGGAAAGAGGCGCCCAGAGAATTGGCTAATATTCAAACACCACTTCCTCCAAGCTCAGGATCGGTGCATTCCTGTAAGAAAGAAGTTGAGCAAGGGAGGCATGGGGCCTGTGTGGATCAGCAAGGAGTTGTTGGATAAACTTAATGAGAAAAAGAGCATGTACATAATGTGGAAGAAGGGCCAGGTCACATGGGAAGAATAGAGGAACACTGTCAGAGGATACATGGATGAAACAAGGAAGGCCAAGGCCTGTTTAGAATTAGAGTTAGCAAGAGATTTCAGGGACAACAGGAAGGGCTTCCATAAATACATTAGCAGCAAGAGGAAGACTAGGGAAAATGTTAGTCTGCTGCTGATTGGGGAAGATGCCTCAGTGGCAGAGGATACAGAGAAGGCAAAGTTACTAAATGCCTTCTTTGCTTCTGTCTCTACTGCTAAAGCCAGTCCCCATGAACTACAGAACCTGGAGACAAGAGAGATAACCAGGAGAGAGGATGACTTTCTGCTGGTCAAGGAGGATTGGGTTAGGGATTGTTTAGGCAAACTGGACACAGTCTATGGGCCTGGGTGGGATGCACCCAAGAGTGCTGAGGGAGTTGGCCGAGGTCATTGTTCCACCACTCTCCATCATCTTTGAGAGGTCATGGAGAACAAGGGAGGTACCAGAGGACTGGAAGAAAGCAGTGTCACTCCTGTCTTCAAAAAAGGGCAAGAGGGAGGAGCCGGGAAATTACAGGTCAGTCAGCCTCACCTCTGTCCCTGGAGAGGTGATGGAGCTGCTCGTGCTAGAGACTGTCTCTGGGTATGTCAAGGAAAAGAAGGTGATCAGGAGTAGTCAACATGGATTCACCAAGGGAAAGTTGAGTTTGATAGTCTTCTGCGTCGGGGTGACTGGCTGAATGGACGATGGAAGACCTGTGGATGCTGTCTACCTTGACTTCAGCAAAGCTTTCAACACCATCTCCCATAACATCCTCACAGGAAAGTTCCCGAAGTGCAGACTGGAGGAGTGGACAGTGAAGTAGATTAAGGACTGGCTGAATAGCAGAGCCCAGAGAGTGGTGATAAATTGGGCCGAGTCTAGTTGGAGGCCTGCGGCCCGTGGTGTCCTGCAGGGACTGCCCAGTACTGGGCCCAGGGCTCTTCAACTTATTCATCAATGACTTGGATGAGGGCAGAGTGCACCCTCAGCAGGTTTGCAAATGACACTAAACTGAGCGGAGTGGCTGACACTCCCGAGGACTGTGCTGCCATTCAGAGAGACCTAGACAGCATGGAGAGTTAGGCAGAGAAGAACTTCATGAGGTTCAACAAGGACAAGTGCAGGGTTCTGCCCTGCAGAGGGGCGTAGGGAGTAACCCCAGGCACCAGGATAGATTAGGGGCTGACCTGCTGGAAAGCAGCTCTGCAGAGAGGGATTTGGGAGTCTTGGTTGACAAGTTGATCATGAGGCAGCAATGTACCCTCGTGGCCAAGAAGGCCAATGGGATCCTGGCCTGCATCAGGAGGAGCATTGCCAGCAGGTCTAAGGAGGGGATCCTGCCCCTCTGCTTAGCTCTGATGAAGCCCCACCCGGAGTATTGTGTGAAGTTCTGGGCTCCCCAGTAAAAGAGGGATGTGGAGCTTCTACAGAGGGTCCCGCGTAGAGCCGTGAAGATGATTAAGGGACTGGAGCATCTATTGTATGAGGAAAGACTAAGCGAGCTGGACCTGTTTAACCTAGAGAAGACTGAGAAGAGATTTGATCAACATCTACAAGTACCTGAGAGATGAATGTAGGGAGGATGGGACCAGGCTCTTCTCCGTGGTAGCCAGTGAGAGGAGACAAGGGGTAATGGGAGCCGTGGAGACAACGGGTAATGGGTGCAAGGTGAAACCTAGGAAGTTGCACTTCCATGTGAGTAAGAACCTCTTTCCTGTGAGGGTGTCAGAGCAATAGAACAGGCTGCCCAAAGAAGCTGTGGAATCTCCTGTTCTGGAGATCTTCCAAATCCACCTGAATACCACCCTATGCCCTAGGTGTTCCTGCATGTGCAGGGGGGTTGGACTAGATGATCTCTAGAGGTTTCTTCCAACTTCAACCATTCTGTAATTCTGTGACCAAAAAGGATGACTAGTTGGAACTGTATGCTTAACTTTTAGGTGGCCAGTGTTAGGTAAGACATAATCTTACCATCACACCTGCTGTCAACGTTATTAGAAGAGACAAATTAATTTAGAAGCGAAGCATATCACATCTCATCACCTGTTCTAGACACCAGCTTGTGTCTTCAGCCATTTCAGTTACGTGTGTGTGATGAGGGGCAGATTTGCGAAAGTAGTTATGGAGACATGTTTTCAGACACTATTATTTGTTACTATGTTTCTCTTGAATATCAATTGTGCTGCTGACAATGCCTGATACAAATCTGAGGTCACTCTTTGAACAGCTCCGCGGGGTCCACTGATCCAAACTGTTTCCATCACGGAGTGAGCTGCTAATATATTTCTTTTTTACTGAGTAGTCACAATCTGCTTGAACACAATCTGCTTGAAATACAAAAGTGCAAGTTTTGTAAAGACTCAAAGCCCTTCTGTGTGATATATCTTTTCAGATTTCCTGTCATTTCCAAGCCTGATTATTTGAGCGGAATGCTTATTAGGCTAATACAGCAAAATAAAGCATTTGCACATGATGCCAGAAGCAGCTTGTTTATATGTCCTGTGATGTCTTATGTCTTTACTAATGAGATGATTCCAGGCGGGAATAATGAGTTTGATTAGCTTTTGTGAGCCACTCATCAGCATGAAGGATTCTGATTTTTTTTTAATTATGGTCACACTTTTAAGGGCTTTCATTTCACGTACCTCACAGTGGGTCTACCTATGGTTTTTAAGTTTGGCTATATGAATTAGCTAATATTTCCCTTTTTCTTTATTTCAGTAAAATGGATGATGACTTCTACCTTCCTTTCTCTTCCCAGTCCCTTTCTTTTCCCCTTTTCTTTTCCCCGCTTTAAATGTCAATTCTAGCTACTGTATTTTTTTTCTTATTCCGTAGATTATCAGGGAGCCATCAGAACAGGCTACTTCTGAACAGGATTTATCATCTTTTGAATTCGATGAACTTCCCAGTTACCAACAGCGTTCTCCCAGTCAGGAGTATTTAGCTTTTCACTGTGCAGCTCCATCTGCTACATCCCAACAACTAAAGACACCAAATCCTGCTCGAAGTACCTCTCCTCTTCAAAACAGGTTTCAGATTCATAGTCAGAGCAACATTGTGCTGTGAGAGTATAAGTTGAATGATGACAAGAATTCACATTCTGTCTTCTTGGAAAAATTGAATTCATAATTCACAGAAAAAGAAATAAGTAGAAAAAATGTGGCAATTAATCAGGAAGTAATAATCTAGTATGGGTATATGGTTCATCCTGTTCATTTTCCTTCATTGCCTTGGACACTTCAGAAAGTGTGAAAAACTAGTTAGTTGATAGTCTGCTTTATGTCTAGAAGTCTGATATTTCTGTTCCATCTGTATTGTTTTTGTAATTATAATATGACATTTTTGTTATCACAGAAAAGTTTTCTCCATTTTATGGTGAGTTCCAAGAATTAGTGACATCTCAGGTAGAAAAA
The DNA here is from genome assembly GCA_032275445.1 of Crypturellus soui. Taxonomy (NCBI): domain Eukaryota; kingdom Metazoa; phylum Chordata; class Aves; order Tinamiformes; family Tinamidae; genus Crypturellus; species Crypturellus soui. The sequence goes on from JAUBNY010000185.1 coordinate 6,222,007, forward strand.
TACAAGTAATGTATTCTTTCTGATTGTATGCACACTATTGTTTCTAAAGCCTACAAAGTGCTCTCATGATCCTTACCTGGAAAGGCATTTAGATGGAATTACCCTTCAGTGTGCTTTGGTTTGTGTACCTCTGCCAGAGGTGGGCAGCCCTTTCTGTCCATTCGTGTAGATGGCAGCTGGTGCTTCTGGTTGCGAGTGCTAGTTCAGATGACATTTTTGTGGGCTGAACCAATGGGATCAAGATTAGCTCCCTAGCAAGAATATGCTAGGTGCTTGCAGGGGGATCACCCAGCTCCAAATGGAGGAACATGTAGCGTGTGGCCTGTGCTCTGCTTTGGCACAAGCCCTCAAGCTGGACAAAAAGTCATTCTGAGCAATCAGGTAAAAGACACAATCAGCCTTCAGCTTTGGGGAGAAAAAGTAGGTAGGCTTTTTTTCTTCTGGACAGGATCTCATTCTTCCCATGTGCTTAGGGCAACTCAATCTTTCTATCTATTTATTACTGGGAGATGAGTGTGTGATCGGATGCAAGTTTGTAGCAGTTCCTCAGAGCAGGGTCTTAGGCTAGGAAGTTTCCATCCTCTAAGGGTGTCAGTGAGCCTGAGCTTGTCACTATTGCACGTAGAGGTCTGGTCTTGCTACCTGTATGTGGCAGTGTCCTGTTGCTTCCAAGTCAGCACCTGCCTCTACCTCCATGAAACCTCCATGAATCAAATGAAGTTAGTCCAATGTGAAATTAGTCCCCCTTTCAAGTGAGAAATAGCGGCCATGGAGCTCCCCAAGGTTGAGGCAGGCCTCAACACTGCTGAGCATCACCTGTCCCTGGGGCACACAGTGAAAAAGTGTTTCTAGAACTGCAGCCAGTGAAGGCCCTTGTGGTGTCACTGCTGTGTCCAAGAGACAGTTTTACTGGACCTTCATTTTGGCAGATTTTCAGAGGCCGAAACCTGTTGTCCAACCCAAAATCCCAAGACAAATGATTTTTCTAGTGTCTCCTGGCCCTACATTGCAGAAAAAGCAGGTTGATGTTGGATCGGTTTGTTGGTTGCCATGATTTGCATTGCAGATTTTCAGGTGTCACCCTGGTGATGGTGCAAGACATGAGTGATGTCTCCAGCTAACATACACGCAGGAATTTTCTAATGTAACTGAAAAGAGTTCTGTAACTATTGATGGCAGTGAAGCTGGATTATGCTACGCTCTGAGCAGAGTTTTGCCCCGTATACATACTGTTTTTAAGGGGCAGCTTGAGTTTATCTAATAGGTCAGGCACACCAGCACGGCCAGAATGCTAATTTCTTTCCACACTCATCATGTACCTACCTGCCAGTGCTCACATAGACCCTCAAAGACAGTGTATTTTTTCTTTCCTTCCAAGCTGCTATTTATTACTACGCCTTTGGACTCTTCAGCCCAGCACTGAAATGCAGTTCACGGCAATCTCCGTCTGGGGAAGAAACAAGGATATATGAGTGATTTAAAGAAGTCCTCGTGTGCTTTGGGAGGAATGGTTTCTGCCTGGCTACCCTGTACTGGGCTGGTATCTGCTTTCCATATGGGCTGTGGAGCCTCTTGGTTATACATCTTCTCACTTCTGATTGTAGGGTTACATAACAAATATATACTACAGTGACATATAAAAATCATTTTCTCTGTAAAGGATTAAAAGAAATATGGAACAACTTCCTAGTCCAGTTAACACATCTCTGGCATGTTTGTCAATCTGCATGGTTCAAATTATATTGCTAAATACTGCAGAATGCTGTTGATTACACTGACTGGCAGTTATAAATATGCTATTAAAGGGCCAATATTTTTTACCAGACAAATACAAAAGATGCTTTTTAAACCATTAAGTATATAATCTTCCTGATACTAAGACAGTTAGAATAGACTGTAAGTGTGTCTTACGTGTATCATGGCCTTCCCCTTTTCAGTATGATCAAAACTACCTACCTCTGTCTTTATTGACAGGTGTGAGGGAAGAGACACTGCAAATGATGATGAGAGACAGAGAGGAGTCGAGGACAGAAAGAGGTAGGGAGCCTGGGCAGAGAGAGCAGAGAGTGTTTAATGAGAGGGAAGGCTAAAGGTGGTGGGCGTATGAAGCTTAAAGAAAATATCAGAAAGAAATAAGTAGCTGAAGGGCGACAGGGACAAAAGCAAATTTGTTTGTGGATTTCCCTATTGAGTGTTGAGTGTCCTTGTTGATGTGAGGGGATGAAGGGAGCAGCCTGATTTGGTATGGAAAAGGTAGGACAAATGAGGCATCAGATAAGAGTGCACATGATAAAGAGACAACATTTGCACTCCAGAGGGGAACTGGATGTGACTCTCTGATCTCCTCCAGCAGGTTGCCTCTCAGTGCAGATTCCAGCTGGGAGAAAATCAACGCGCGAGTGCGGAGCCTCCTCACCTCCGCACAGGCCAAGCAGCGGCTCTCCTCGGTGAGTGTCAGGGTGTCAGTGCAAGAGGCACCTGGGATGACATGACAGCGTTTCCGAGTTCCAGTACGTCAGGCTTGTGCCCCCCCGATCCACGTGTCCACCCTCGGGCAAAAAAGGGGCCCGTTTAGTTGTGTGCCCCTCTCAAGATGCAGGCCAGTCTGAACTAGGCAGTGTTTCCTTGCTTCCCTGCTTCCCCGTGCCACAGAGAGGAAGTCAGCAGGGGAGTCTCGAATTCCCACTCGTGAATGAGCACAGCGCAGTGCCAATGGCACGGGAAAGAAAAGGATGGTGCACATGAGCATCATGTATAGTGGAAAGCAGAACATCCAAACAGGTTCTCAGGTGGCTGTGCTGTAGTGAGTGAGGGAAACTGCACAGCATCACTTTGGCCACAGCCGAAGTTTTCCCCTTAGCAACACGATGTGCCAGTCCTCTCAAGAAAGTGAGTGTATTTTCACTCTTAACTATGAAATGAAAAAAAAACCCTGCCAGCCTGCTACTGGAAAATGTTGTCCCCTCTGCTTTGCACCAAATGAAGCAATTTTTTGTCCAGTCCTTAGCAGTGACAGCAGTTGCAGTTTTCTTTATTGCCTAATGTATCTTATCACAAACAATGAACGTCAATGTCTGTCATAAAATCAAATATATATATGTATTTCAAATTATATATATTTCATATTTCACATTTGCCTTAAGCAGATCAATACTTTCTTATTATTCTCTTTACTTCAGTAAATTCTATATGGGAATTTATTTGAAGCTGAAACTAGCCTCTCATTTATGAAAAACACAGGAATATATTTCTAGCTTGTCCTCTGTCTTCCGATCTCAGCTTGCCTTAGGAATGTTGACTTCAATTTACTTGTGTACCTAAAGTCTGTACTTGTCTGATCACTAAAAGTTTGAAAAGGAGTCCCATTTCTAGCTAATTTGTTAGTCTTGTTTATTGTATATTAGTTTTTGTCACAACCGCTAGATGGAGACAGAATTCCAGTGAATATCTTTCCTTTGCATTTCTTGCCATTTTTAAATGAATTAAATTCCTCTTAAATGAATTTTAATATTGAGAAGATTATAAGGGACAGAGGACAGTGTCTGTTGCCCTGAGCTGGTTTGACACTTTTGGAAAGAATTAAAAGGTTTACCTTGAACTAGATATTTTATCTGTTCTTCTCAGGCAGTGAAGTTGACTTGAGGTGCTTTTTTATAGGGAGTTACTGAGAATGAAATTGATGATGTTCTTGAAAGAAGATCTGTTTGTTTGAAGACTTCCCAGCCTAATGACTCAGGGAATGAAGCTACTGCTAAGAAGCTATTATCAGAAAGGTAAGCAGCATAAATCTTTTTATTTTAATATTCTGAATTTATTCCAGACCAAAGATTACAGAACCACAAAATGATTGAGGTTGGGAGGGACCTCTGTAGATTGTATAGTCAAACCAACTCTGTTCAGGCAGGGTCACTTAGAGCACATTGCTCAGGATGGGCTTTTGAATAGTTCCAAGGATAGAAACTCTGCAATCTCTCTCGGGAGTTTGTTCCTGTGTTACATGACCCTCCCAGTAACTAAACCTTCCAGTGTTTCAGTTTGTGCCTGTTGCCTGATACTATCAGTGAGCACTACTGCAAAGAGGCTGTTTCCATCCTCTTTCTTGGTCTACCTTGAAAATCTCAGCCAAAAACTGTAAAAGATCTTCAGTGGAAGAGTCCTTGTGAAACAGAATTAAAAATAAAATTGTACAGTTCTATAATATAAAACATTATCTGAGGAGTAACATTTCCCGTCACCATCTTGAAAAACAGTAAGGTAGTTGAGTCTTTAGGAGTAAGGTAAGGGAAGTCTTTAGAAACAGCATTAGGTAGTATTTTATGTTCATAAAGTTACTTAAAGGCTGCATAATCCAATAGGAATGAACAGTAGAGTGTCTTACAGTCCCAGATTGCTTTACACTGACGAAATGATCTATTTTAGATCCTGACATCCTCAACGTTATATGATAATGGCAACATCTGATGAGGAATGTGGATAAACAACCAAGAGAGCTGACAGCTACTGGAATATTTTAATTTTTTTTAGGGCCACCAGGTAGCTGCTGTCTCTAAATAACATAATCTTATTTTTTTATAATAGTGTTTTATGCCTGATCCTTTTAGGGCTTCCATTCCAAACTCTTCTTTCAGAGTAGTATTTTGTGATTCCCATTAATTTTTTTAAAAAATACACTGAAGGCAGTTTTTTTCTTTTAATTTTCTCAGTACTATTTAATATTTACTTCTTATTTATGGGCTGTCACTCTCGAGGTGGATATTTAATATTCCCATGGAGTCTTCCCAATAAAAAAGCAGTTGCTTTAATAAGTGGAAATGCAGGGGTGATTACTAGTGAGTGCTCGGTACTCTTCCAAGTGTGGTATGGATTAATTCAGTAAGTCAGACAGTGAAAATTGCAAAAGAGGGTTGAGTTGGCCAGCTTTAACAAAGTTAAATGGCAGGAAAGAAAGAAGAAGAGGGGGAGGAGTGTTATGTGTTTCATACAGTGCTGCCCAGAAATTTGTATGTCCCCAGGTTTTTCACAACTGTTCTCAGTTGTTCATATTATCTCTCTTCACTCCTTTGTAGACCAGACAAATTGCAGGTGAAGGGAATTCCTCTTTTATCTTCGTCTGATTGCACCATAGAGTTAGGACATGTATCTAGTCTTTGTGTAACAGAGATCTTTACTGATTTGCTTTCATTATAATTCAAAAATAATATTGGACTTCAGCAGAACTAGTAGTCATATTTAAGGAAATAAACCAGAGCATCTCAAGGGCTAAAACTGTATGATCCTGGTTTCATGTGAATTTCTTGTGAATAGCTGATGAAACACCAATAAACTAGTGGCTTTAAAGCCCTCTTTACCCTACCTGACCCCAGTGAAAGCTGACCAGTGCTTTTCCACCAGCCATTACCTCTTGAATTGCACTTACAGGACTCTGTGGTCCAAGGTACGAAGGGGATCTGCAGAAAGATTGTAAAGTCTTGACCATGTGCTTTCAAAATAGCTTAAGTCGTATTCTGAACAGTGTGATAATAGGTATAACATCCTTGCCACGTAGCCAATTCCTCACATGGCTTCTTTTGGAAACAAAGAGTCTGGAATGTGTCCTGAGCTTGCTGGATCCTCTCGGCGTGATCAAGCTGAGATGACTGACATGAGGTGACACAGAGTATGAAGAAACAGAGAGCTATATCATAGCATCCTCTCTTGAATGCACCTCACTTAAAACTTAGTGGGAACGTCATTTTATTGTGTCAACGGTTATTTTCCCTTTTATTTCCCCTATTTTCCCTCTGGCAAAAACTATGCCTTTTTTGTGGCATAGTTTCTGCCACAAAAGACTCTGCCATTAGTCTAAAAAAGCACATCAAGATGATATATGTTGAAGTTCTAGATCTTACTTAAAATTTGTTTCTCAGAGATTGTTCTTAAACATAGTTTTCTTGGAGACCATAGTTCAGAAATACTGTTAATGAAACTCTCTTGCAGATACTTGAGGCTCTTGTGCAGTAAAGTTATTCTTGTTACTGTAGGTGGGACGGCACAGTGACTCCTGGAAAGTGATGTGAAGAGCACACTGAGAGATGCTTCTCTTCCAGCTGAGCAGTGTTATCTGCGACTGCATAAGAATGTCTGATTAAATTATTACCAGTGGGTTCAAATATTACTGTCACAGAGGTGTGAACTTACTATCTTGAACTTATTATTACCAGTGCAAAGGCAAGTTTCTGAATCTTATCTCTGGTCTCTATTTTCCCTAGGTTTTGCACTTAGAATTACATTAAAAAATTACAGTCTTGGAGCTGATGATCTTAAAGGGCTAGACTTCTCAATATATGTCCATAAAAATAGAAAAAGTCCTTTACTTGCATAACTACTGTCATACCTTCTTGAAGAAAGGTAGCTGAAATGGTTCTTTAATACATATACTTGAAATAGCCTCTTTAATAAAATGGTTTGTGTAATTGAGAAATACACAGGAATATATTTTGAATGCTTTAGTGAAATCTTGTAGCTTTTTAACTTAATTAAATGTAAAATTTTCTGTGAAAATACCAGTTATACTGTCATATAAGAATGATTTTTCAGATTAACACAAAAATACCCACAAACATATGCCCTATGTAGACACTGGAAAGAAGTCTTTGGAGCAGAAACTGCTTTTTGTCTGAACACCTTTTTAATTTTGTTGTTGTTGTTGTTAAAAGAGATTTATGGAAAATATTACAACATAAAATAAGTTCTATTTTGCCTCATAACTTTCTTCTGAGCTAAACTGCCCACTTGATTTGATTGCCAGTGTTCTCAGTTGTTTGCATCTTGTCTCTTCAGTTCCCAAACATGACAAATTTAAACATGGGTCTGATAATATGTGAGGAGAGTGAAGACTGGTGTTTTAAATGTTTTGAACATCTCGTTTGGGAAAGATGGAGAAATCTAATTGCTGTAGTTTGAGTTTTGTATGAATTTTGCAAGAAAATCTGCTTTCAAATATATGACAACTGAAATTCTGTTCAGTGTGTGGTCTGGGATACATAGTTTGATTCTGATTATTTCAAATTTATTTCTAGTCTTTGAGCAGATCATAGGTGCCTTTTGCAGGGTAAAAAGATACACCTCTTCCTTGTACTTCCAAGGCTTGTTAGTATATGCATTAATGGACAAGACAGTTTGGTTATTTTCGATTTCCTTTATGACAAAAAGTGTTTATTATTCCACATAGCACAAAGTTTGCTTTCCTGTATTTCTCTGCAAAACATACATGAGCAATGGATTATAAAGTATATGCAAATGATGATGCACAAACCTCTCTGGAAAAGTGTCACAGAACATGTGCATTCCTGAAATTTGACTTGTTGGTCATAGATAGCATTGAAGGGCTGGTAAGCAGGAGAAGATGATCATCTGGAAACTCTGAGCAACCTGTGGAATTTGGAATCTTCTTCATGCTATTTATACAGAATTGCTTTAAGATATACCTTTAAGAAAACAGTTTGCTTAGGGGATTTTGAATTAATTGAAAAGATTCTGTAAGATTCACATGGACCTGACATGTGAAATCTAATAGGTTGCAAAAATGATTTATTTTTAAATGAGATTAGTTTTTTTTCTAAGATTAGCATTTTTCTGAGATTAGTTTTGTACTGTATTAATTTAGCAATAACTATTTCATTACTCTCTCAGTAAGGTTTATACTCTGGATTTTCTTAGTGATGTGCATGTAATAGGGAGAAATGAGGTCTCTGTGTTTCCAAGAATGAAATTTCCTTTGGTAAATACTTTCAGCAAGTGTGTGTGCTGCTGACTCATGCTGCTAAATCTTAAAACATGTTGTACAAGCCTAACAATGCATACCTGCCCTATTTGGACCTTTCAGGTCACTAGGGGAGAGTGGAGAAGAACAGAAACAAGCTGTGGGAGACTACTTCAAGTTAAGCAAAATGATATTTTAAGAAAGTACCAGTAAACCGTACAGGTTTGTAATACTAGTGGGCTGAGAAGATTCCAGTGACAACCGAACACCTGAAATCAAACCACATACCCGTTAGCATAGTACTTATTTCTAACTGTATTAGAGAAATATGTCAATGTTTCTTTAGGCCATTATATGGAGATTCCTTAGCATAAAAGGGGTGTGATGTATAAATATGCACTTTGACTGTTTTTAGTTAATGCTTTGTTTGTTGGTGTGGTTTTGCTTGAGTTTCTACAGGCTGATACAGTATCTGTATATCCATTTTTGGATAATTCTTTGTGTTTTTTTAATTATTTTTTGATGTGATTTTGGTACTATAGCCTGAACTGATGATACAAATGGGGAGAATATTTAAGCCACTGTATTCTGTATTTGAAAGGTTGTCTGATGTAGTGCTGCAGAGAGACTCTTTGCAGAACAGTCTGAAAAAGATGACAGCTTGACTTCAAAATAGTACTTAAATGAAAAGTATAGTTCAGCACTTTTCTGCTGGAGGATGGTTTAAAGCACTCCCTTCTGATGGTTCCCTGCTCTGGACCCTGGAGCTTCTCATTGACTCAAGTTGTTTCATGTGTTGGCTCAAAACATGCTTGAATGTAATATGCAGTCACTCATCACTCCTCAGAAGACTTTAGTGATGGGGAAACGCAAAATAATAATCAAATTACTGCATTCTCGCAGTCTTCTAAATTGTTACTAGTTCCATTTGGGAAAGTTAGCATTTGGCTTCTACATGTCTTGTGAAGCTGAAATTATGCATAAGTATTTTATACATATATTTGCACTGTAGTGAAAATCCAATTGGCTTAGATATTTTTTCTCCTCTCCTGAACACATTTTCATTTTTCTTTGTTAAAACCAACTTCAAAGGCCACTCATTTCCATTTCATCTTTGTGTTTGGGAGCCAGGAAAAATAACTTTGAAATCCATTCATCTTAAATCATGTATGTCTTTGCACTGCAAAACATACAGTTCATGGAGAACTGCTGCAAAAATAACAAAAGACTGACACTCAGGTTAAAAGTTCAAATACACTCACAATGTGTCTCTTACCAGTGACAGGCTTTGCAAAGGATTGTCTGAACTTTGCGTTTCTCCTGCACGCTTGACAGCTCTGATCTGGCTGACAAAACTTTGCTCACACAGGCCATGGAGGACTGAATAAGGAGAAGAGCTTGGACCCTTATTGATGTTAGTGCATCTGTTGGTGTTCATGGTGGTTGACATACCATTGGAACCCACTCAAGTAGGTTCATCCACTCTTGTTATCACTCCAGAACACTCTCTGCTTTGTGGGAAGAGATTCCCTGATGCACTGATCACTGATTTCAGCACCTGCTGTGCAGGCAACCATGCCTGAAAAACCCATACACAGAGCAGTCAAGGTCCCTCTTGGAATTACAGAGGTAGAAGATCTATGCAGTTTGTGTCAGAATTTCACTTTTTGCTGAAAAAGTTTTCTTCTAATTTCCAGACTGCCTTTGGATGCCTGATTTTCATAGATTTTACACCAACATTGCCCTATGATTTTTGTGTTATTTCTTCCAGATGTACATATAGAAAGTTATTTTATTTCCTTTTTTTTTGTGTGTGGTATAAACAGCCCCTCATTTATCTCTTTCATCCTTTTCTTCCCTGAAGAGTTCTTTGTTCTCATCATTCATGTAATCCTGCTATACAGTCCTGCTTCAGTCTGAGGCCAAGCAGGTTTGGTCCACCACAATTGTACATCTAAGAATCAAGTTAATTTGCATAATGATGCATTTTAATTCATTTTTTCATTTATCTCTGTGCTTCTGATATTTCTTTGTCCTAAAACTTGAATCCAGTTACGATCAGACTGAGGGGCTTGGTATTGTCCAACATTTTCCCAATTCTGTTATATAATTGCTGAGTTTGCAATTCTATACAGCATTCCTGATGTGTTTTTCTCCAAGTTTCGTTTGCACCTGACCCTTTAACTTCATAGCCAGTTGTTCCAGAATCTTGAGATCAAGTTTGTCTGTTAATCACACCCCTAATTTTGGAAGCAAAATGTTCTTGAACTTTACTTCTATCTTAGGCCAAGTGTATTTACATTTGCATACCCTTTATTATCACTGCTTTGGCAAGACTGAAGCTATAAGTTCTGTTTTTGTTGCGTTACTTTATGAGAATCTTGTCTTTAAAAACTTAGAGCATCCCCTCCTCCTTTGGGCTAAGAGCTTGAATTCTCAGAAACTTCTAGTAAGTTTCCACCAATTGCAAAAAAAAATGCACTTTAAAATAAAAAGTAGTGCCCCAGAAGTGCAGGACAGCATTAACTACTCACTAACATGAAGTAGAAAACATCTGCTTACCCACTGTGTAATTCTGAAGGGTTAATATTTGATAGCAGGTATGGGACTTTGCTGAATCTTCAGTATAATATAATAATGAATTAGTTTTAGGGATTTTTATTCCCTTTGTACTATACCACTGGTTTAATTTACTTTCAGCTCATATAGTATTAACAATATCTTAGTTGTCATTTGAGCCTACCAGAGTGTCTTTTGGTCCTGTTGCACGGGTCATTAACAGTGGGGTAGCCTTACATGCAAAGACCTTCTCCTTCTTGTCATTAAGTGCCTGTTCTTTCAAAACTAAAATGGCCCTCAGAAAATAACTGGTAGGCTTGTTTCCTGGGTAAATTTTGCTGGCAGTTGCTGAGCCTTGTTTGATTCACGGCTGGTGTAGGACTTGGCTGGTCAGAAAGGAGGAGGCAGAGCTATTTTAAATGACAGAATCCAATTAACCTTGGCACTGGCCTTTCGGAACACTTGCAATCACCTTGGAACAGCCTAATATTTTAATTTATAAAAGTTACATCTGGACACTTGTAACAAGTAATAGTCTTTAAAAAATGCTATTTTAAATGACTGTTCCTCTCAGCACCTTGTGGTAAAGTGATTTATAGAAATGAAAAATAATAGTAGAATTCTTTATTTCCACTTCGATGCTCTACAATGCACAGCTACTGGGCTGTAGCCTTCAGTTCATTTCAATCAACAATGTTACTTAACCTTGGAAGGGGTGAAATGTCTTATATGCAAACAGTGAAATAGCTTTTTATCTCTATTCACAGATTTTTTTTGTACAAATACACAAAAGCATTTAAAATAGTTTAACTTTGGTTTTGTACCTTTTGAATCTTAAACATGACAGTCGTCCTTGTACTTAAAATCTGAGGCAAGCAACGGATAGTGGGAAAAGAATTTGCATCTCTCCACAGCAATGAGCAAACTCAGATCCTTGTTACACACAAACACTGAAGTACAATGATCAGCAATTCTCTCTTGCTTTGAGAAGATGAAAATAAACATGCAAACAAAGAACATGATATAATTGTTTTACTAGTGAAGTAAAGTGACAATACTGTTACTGTTCAAGACAAATCACTTCTTTGGGTATAAGGAAGAGTTATTCTCTTTTTTTTCATTTCATAATTGAAAGTGAAAATACACTAACTTTCCTGAGAGGACTGGAAAACGGTGCTGCTAAGAGGAGAACTAGGGCTTGTGGTTGAGAATGGAAGATAAATGTCTGACACGTGGGCACACGCAGTGTGTTGCCGGAAGAGCTTTCCTGCTGCTGTGGACAAAGAGGCCGCTGTGCAATTTTCCCCCTCCGCTCAGCCTCAGCTCCTCACTGAACCAGCTCAAGAGCAGATATGGAATTTTCCCCCTGCTCTGCCTGAAGAGGTAACGGATTAACAAATGCTGCGGCAGGGCTGAAATGGGAAGCTGTGTGGAAAATCCCTTGGGAGCTGTGTCTTGGACATATCGCTTTCTTCCACAGGGAGCGTCTGACCCTATCTCTTCAAGCACTTGGAGTCCAGGAGGTTGCTGGGAGTCACATCATCAAGGACACTCAACACTCAATAGGGAAATCCACAAACGAATTGCTTTTGTCCCTCTCCTCCTTCAGCTCTCTACCCATGCTCCCTACCTCTTTCTGTCCTCGACTCCTATCTATCATCACTATCCGTGTCTCTTTCCCCACTATGTCTTCCTTTTGTCCATACCTCTCATCCTATCTCTTCTCCTGGTTACTGCCCCTGCCCAAAGCAATGGATCTGTAGACCACCCTCACAGCTTCTCTTTCCATGTCCACTGCTCTTCTGCATCTACCCCTTTGAAAGAACACAAGACAGATGACTGCCAGGCTGCTTAAAGCAAAGTTAATGCTGTCCCCAGAACTTACATGCCATTTGGACATACATGCCATGTTAGAGTTTCACTGTCTGCACAATCAGTACTGATCTGAAACTAGTCAAGAAAAGAATACACATAGTACCACTGGAGGACAGCGGCAGGACTGAAGATGCTAGACCTAAGCACAAGCAACTGCTGACCTTTCCGGTACTATAGAGCAACCAGAGTCCCAGGCAAAGGAGGCAGATGGGACATGCACAGGAGAATCAGGCCCTCCTGAGGGATCAACAGGCACCCACGGAGCGCAACTTAGGGCATCTCAAAGAGCATCATGCTCCAGTACTTTGACCTAAATCCCTCGCCTGACTTCCCATGAGCTCTGCCATTACTGCAATTTCCAGTTGTGGCAAAGGTCATGAATTTATAAAGTGCCCCCTCAGCAAGTTTGCAGATGATACTGATCTGGCAGGAGGTGCTGCTGCACTGGAGGGCTGTGCATCCAGGGGGACCTGGGCAGGCTGGAGAGCTGGCCAGAGAGGAACCTCATGGAGCGCAGCAAGGACAAGTGCAGGATCCTGCCCCTGGGCAGGAACAACCCCAGGCACCAGGACAGGCTTGGGGTGACCTGCTGCAGAGCAGCTCTGCAGAGAAGGACCTGAACCTCATGGTTGACAACAAGTGTTGGACTAGATGATCACCAGAGGTTCCTTCCAACTTCAACTCTTCTGTGATTCTGTGAATTTCCCTCTGGTTCAGCAGCTAATTTCTGAGGTGGCCATTGGTGCTTCCTGCAATCAACTGACAAATACTGTGGAGTTAAGTGAAAGAATAAGCAAGTGAAAAACCAAATGTCCAGACCTATATGCTGGCAGAAACAGTGCAGAAAAGTGCTGCACTCAGCACCTTTGTGTCCATGATGAGTAACAAACCAGTGCTTGCAAGCTCCCAACAAGAGAAAATGATCTTACAAAACTAGTCTGCAAATTCTGAGACCAACAGATTATATGCAGGAGAAAATAAAACCTCAAAAGGTCCTTAAGGTGTCTCTTAAGAACAAGGGGTTTTTCCAACACCAGCCTGACTAGCCAGGACACCTTGTTGCAGGCCTGTAGTACAGCCCATCATCACCGGAAGGCTTGGCAACAACAATAAAAGGAAAGCTCTTAAATAGCTATTTGTGAAAACTGAGTAATTCCTTTGCTCAAAGGTATGAGAAAACCTGTTTCCAGATAAAATCTATCCAGACAAAATATGTGCAAGCAGCAGGAGTGCTCATTCTTTTGAAGAAGAGGCAGCACATTTTCAAAATAGAGAACTTCCCCACAGAAAAACAGCTTTTATGACTCCTCCGCAAAAGCTTGTGCAAGTTACTGGTTAATGGAAACTTTCTCTTAATGTTTATGGAATTGGCATCCCCTAACAGCTACGCTGAGGTTTGTTCAAAGATGTAGACAAACAGCTACACATTTTTGGAGGGGCTTCTCTAT
>JAUBNY010000185.1:6235639-6271383 GCA_032275445.1 Crypturellus soui
TGTTACCTTCGTTCAAAATCAACCCTAACATCTGATAGGCACTAGCAAGTGCCTTGATCAAGTAACTGTGCAACAAAAACCCCAGAGACAGAGACCGCACTGAAATGTTGTCACGCAAGAAAGCAGTTAGAACACAGTAAAGAGAACAGTAGGTGATTATACTGAAAAGGAGGATGCCAGAATACACTTAAGAGACCTTTACAGTCTGTTCTCACTGTCTTATATAGGTATTATCTAATATATAAAATCTAATATACAATATATATATAATCACTGGATTATATAGCTAAAGATTAAAGAAGTATTTGGCTGGTCAGAAAAAAAAATGGCCCTTTAATATCTTATTTATAAATCTCTCGGAGTAATTAAAACAGCCTTCTGCAACATTTAGCAATATAATTGGCTTCATGCAGCAGGTGCATTAACCAGGCTAGGAAGCCTTTCCTGTGTTTCTTTTACTCTCCTTTACAGAGAAAAAGATTCACAACAGCATCATTTTCATACAGCTTGAAACTGAGGGTCAAATAAAGGAACAAACTCAAGAAAAATCAGTGTTCCTCCTTTCCTGAGGTGGGGAAATATATGTATTTCAGTATCTCTTACACAATTCTACAATGGGAAGAGAGAAGATATGTGACCAAGGGGCTCCACAGCCCCTGTGGAAAGCAGACACCAGCCCCACACAGAGGGGCCAGGCACAGCCGTTCCTCCCAAACCACTCATATGTCCTTGTTCCTTCCCGAGAAGGAGATTGCCATGACCTGCATTTCAGTGCTGGGCTGAGGAGTCCAAAGGAGTAGTGATAAACAGCGGCTTTGAAGGAAAGGCAAAATACACTGTCCTTGAGGGCCTACGTGAGCACTGGCAGGTAGGTGCATGATGAGTGTGGAAAGAAATTAGCATTCCGGGTGTGCTGGTGAGCCAGGCCTGATAAATACAAACCCAAGCTGCCCCTGAAAGACAGTATGGACACGGGGCAAAACTCTGTTACTTTTATAACTGTCACTCCTATCGCCGCAGTATGGTGTCAGTTGCCCTGATCTGAATTAGCTTACTGACTTGTTTTCTTGATTTGTCTTTGAATGTTTTGGCAGGTGATGATACTGCTTCATGGTTTATTGATCCCCAGGAGTAATGTCAGGGCATAAATAGAAGACATTCATCACATGTTATCACCATTATCACCAAGGACCATTTCTAATGATGTTCTTTGGACACAGTATTATATTTAAGCCTGCATTTCTGCAAAAGAGAACACATTTTAAATTAAATGATTTGCTTATATTTTGGGAAAATGAAGGTCACTGCCCTTCCTGCTCGTGTGCAGTGAAGTTCTTATCTTGAGCTTTCCGAAGAGAAAAAGTGTGGTATTTCTGCCTAATACTCTCTCTATAAATGTTCTGTTGTGCTATGTCTACTGTACTATGACTCTCTGGGATATACTGTTTGTGACTTTGGCAATCAAAGAAAACAATTACAAGCCTGTTAGGTTGCACTTTAATTAGCAGGAAAATACATTAAGCAAAAAGAAGTGCTTTGTACAGCACTTTTTTGTTTGAAAATGAACAAAAACCAGAACACCAGAACCTGAGTAGCATTTCTGAGAATGTGAAAGAAAACACATCACCTTGCAAAAAACTTGATACATGAGAATGATTTGCTGTTTTGGCAAGAACGAGCCACTTACTGGGAGACGATGGTTAAGAGAAAAAAATGTAGGGTTGTGAAAGAGGATGGACAACAAATATCCTGCTATCTGAGAGAGAATGAGGATGGCGTGTGCAAAGGCCGAGCGGTCAGGTTGGGACCAGGCTTTGTGTGGGTCTCTGTTTCATACACCTGAATGGAGAAGCAAGCTGGAGAAGCAATGCGGATGCAGATGCACATAGAAGACCAGCAGCAGTCCCAGAAAGCTCGTGTGTTTTTAGAGTAACGGGTCCCAACAGCAGGGTATATGGGGTATAGGCCAGACCCAGCCTCCTCACCCAGCAGGACATAGTTTCTCTACCAATTCAGATGCTGTGTGTTCTCTTCACAGGATCGTTACAATGTAGAGTACCGCTTTCTTCTGGGTGCCTAATGAAACCTGGTCTGCATGTGCAAAAATATTCTGAGAGGTGGCATGTGCTGTTTTCAGAGCTGCTTCAGCTGCCCTTATTTCAGACAGGGCTGCTGTTTGTCCACCACATCTGTTTGCTGCCCCTGCCTGTGGTTTAGCAGGGTTGGCAATAAGATGTGCCAGTACCATTCCGTCTTAAAAACATTTCATTTTTTTGCTATGACTGCTCAAATTTCTCTGTGTGCCATGTCCAAAAATGAAATGATAAACCAGATTCTGTTACGCTGCTTTAAATATGGACCTAGGCTGTGGACTTAGCCCACGTAACACCAGTCTTAGGTTCACTGTAACCGACCTTCCGCTTCAGAGGTGCTCAGGCTGCTGTTATCAGTACAATGTGATTGACAGGACTTACTGGAAACTTCACCTAGGTCTGCTCTGGGGAAGTTAAATGGCAGTGATTAAATGGATGGTGAATGGACTGTTTTCAGTCTGTTTGTCTGCTGGTGCTACTTCAGCAGGTTCCTCTGCTGGTTTAGCAATGCAGCCTCCGCAGCTGAATTCTGATCTACTCCCAAGGTGGAGTAAAGGGAGAAATAGGAGCTGCCCACTGCTCTAGTGTCAAATTACTTTTGCTGTGATAAGACAAAATAATAAGCGAAATTATTGGATTTTGCTGCTGGAATCCAGTTTTTGTACCAAATGCCTAATCCCTTCCTATTGCAGATTTGTAGACTCTCGGAGATGTTGCTTCTAAAGATGACTAACTGAGTTGAAAATGGATTTAAAAGGCCCCTTAAGAGTCTGATCACCTCCAGCTATTGGAGATGACTGGGAAAACGAGGGTTATTAGTTATTTCTTAGCATCCTTCTTTTTTGACCAGGTAAGAGAGTTTTCCAAAAGGCTATTTGGGCAAGTTAAATATTCCAAATGTCTATCCGATGCAAATGCACTTCTACTAGTGAGATGAACTAATAACCTATGGTATCAGACAAAACATAATCTCAGCAATCTCTAGGTGACAGTGACGCTTAACCCACTGTAAAGTAGTTCCTGCAGAAAGGTTGAAAAAGTTACTTTATGTTGTGCTGCAAGAAAGACTTTAGCCAGTGAAAATATGAAGAAGTTTGGGCTAGTTACATATATCTTTATGTTATTGATCCTCTATGAAAATTGGATCAATTTCCCCAGGAAACCTTTTCTTCTTGAGCTATGAAAACATTTACTGATTGGGGATAAGCCTGTAAGCCTGCCTAAGCTTCGTAGGATGTCTGGTCTTGCTAGTATGTAATGCTGTGTGTCTGGATCTCCTGTCACACAGTCTAAAGTCAGTCACACAGAACAGAGTTCCAACAGCAAGTCATGAAAACAGGTAAAATCTGCCCTTGCTAAGGTTGTCAATCAACATGTGTGAGCCCTTTGATCTCCTTGCATGATGTCTGGTCTTTGTGTTTGTCAGCAATGATGATTTCCTCCTGCCATGTCATGGAACTAGTGGTAGTGGGGATGAGTGACCCAATGTTTCACTTGTGGGAAAGAAATAGGAATAGATTTTATTGATGACAATGGTTTTACGAGATTCTATGGCAAGGTCACTTTTATTATTTACTGTATGGAGGTCCAAGATACACACAGAATTACCAAGGACACCCTCCCGTTGGGTCATGAGGTTCAGATTGGACCCCCTTGCTTTCCAAACTGCCTCTGAGAGGAGTCTGGGTGTGGCTGGATCCAATCCTAGTCCCAGACCTGGTTAACGGTTTATGACTAAGGGATTTGTGCACAGTTACAAGGTAAAGTTTGCAAGTTCAGAAAGGGAGAGAGCACGCGCTATAGTCACTTATCACGAATCTGTTGCAGCAAGGATCTCTTAATTCCAAGGAGTATCCTTGAGAGGTATCCCTGCTCAAGGGGAGATCCCTGCGTGCAGCCCACTGAGATGCAAGGAGAGCTCAGTTGGCTCTCAGGCTGTCACCATATTCATGCGATGATTGACTTATAGTCATTCTTTCAATTCAGAAATGACTGTTGGCTGGTGTGCTCACAATTAGCCTTATCTCTCCATCAGGATGCAGCCATTAGGGCTCTTATTGATGGTTAATGTCTGAGTGGGGGAAGAAGTCAGGGAGGCAACTACCAGGAGCAGATAATGTGGTAGTTAACCCCTGAACAGGGCTACGTGTCAGAAGTCAGGTTGAGCTGGGGAAGGAGCACATCAGTCACAGCCCTTCAAGCAGAGGAGTGTTGGAAATTGTGTTGCTCTGAAAAAAACTTGGTAGGAAAGGGTGTCTTTCCAAGGCAACTGTGCAGACACAGCAGATGTTGGCAGGCTGAGGACTGAGGCTGCCAATGAAACTCTGGTGGGACAGGTCTAAAGATGTGCTGGTACCGTCACCATCATCAGTGTTCAGGGGTGGCTGGGGAAAGAAGTCTCTGCATGAACCCGATGATAGCCAGGCCAAATGTTGGAGCTCCAGGGTGTGACAGCCATGTAAAAACTGAACTTTATTCTTCTGCGAAGGCTTATTGTGCAGAAAGAACTTAAAAACGATGCTTTTAAAACAAGATAAAGAATGGTGTTTCTTAGACTCTATGGTTTAATTTGTTGTTTTATAATAAATAATTTAAAATAAAGCTTTTTGTTGGCAAACCATACTGTAGCATGGGGATCCTTCTCCAGAAGCTGATTCTTTTGTCTTGAGATTGCAAAGGTGGGTCTATCAGAAAATAATGTTTTTTTTTTTTTTTTTTTTTTTTGTAACTTAATAGCCTTTTCTATGGATTTGGCATTCTGGGACAGAAAGAGTGTCTTCAGTGTCTATACTGGAGAGGTTCTGAATACTTTTTTTGCCCCTGCCCTGGTTCAAACAGCCTTTAAAGATCATGTAATCCCAATGAAAATGATGGACTTGTATCAGCATAAACATCCTAGAGTTACTGCTATCTGAAAAATAGCATCTCTGAGGCTTACCAAAGAAGATCTTTATTTATTTATTTATTTATTTTTCTGATCAGTACTCATCACTTAGAGTTTTGGGCTAGTTGAGACTCAGACTTGCATAGAAAGGTAGATTTTCCTAATAAAAACACTGAAAAATGTCATAATCCTAATACGTAATAATATGTAATATTTTGCTACCTGGTTCAGAAGAGAAGCACACCTAGTTCAATGTTTTGCCTTTGCCAATGGCTCAAAGAAGTTCCTTCAGAGAGTGTAAAAGACAAGTCATGGCCTTCCCCATTACACTTGTCCTTCTTTCAGGATATAACTCTGTTTTGGCCAGGACTTATCTGCTATTGTTGAACAACACTGGAGCCAGTACTGACCACTGGGAACACCACTGGCCACAGGACTCCAACTGGACCCTGCCCCATTTATAACAACCTTCTGAGTTCTTCCATCCAGCCACTCCTCAGCCCACTCAAGTCCACTCACGTATCCCACACTTCCTGAGCTTCCCCATGAGGATGTTATGGGAGATGGTGTTGGAAGCCTTGCTGAAGTCAAGAAAGCTCATCCACGGTTCTCCCCTCACCTACCCAGCCTGTCAACCCATAGAAGGCTATCAGGTTTCTTAAGCATGGTTTCCCCTTAATGAACACATGATGACTACTCCTAATCATCACCTTCTTTTTCTCCACATGCTTAGAGATGTCATCCAGAGTGAGCTGCTCCATCACCTTTCCAGCGATGGAGGTGAAGCCAAGTGGACTGCAGTTTCCTGGGTCCTCTGGGTCTTGTCCGTTTTGATGACTGGAGTGACGCTGTCTTCCAGTCTTCAGATACTTCTCCTGTTCTCCATGACCTCTCGAAGGTGATGGAGAGTGGCTTAGCAATAACACCTATAAGCTCCTGCAGTACTTTCGGATATATCTCATCAGGGCGAAAGATGTATGGATCTCCCATAGTCCTTCCAAGCGACTGTCTCCTTTCCACATTCTCTGTAGTTCCTTCTTTCGTTCTGAGTTTTGCCAGGAGCAGCTTGTTCATCCACGGAGGTCTCGTGATCTCTTTGTCTCACTTCTTATGTGTGGGGATGTACCAATCTTGAGCTTAGCGAAAGAGATGTGTGAATATTAGCCTGCTTTTGCCAGCTTTCTTTTAGTGCCTAGCCCATGGGATTCTCCAAGTAGATCCTTGAAGAAATCAAAGTTTGCTCTCCAGGACTGTGATTCTGCTTATTACCATGCCTCCTGCTCATGGGATCCCGAAGCAAACCATGATCACTGCAACCAAGACTACCCCTAGCCTTCGCATTTTCAAACAGCCCTTCTTTATTTGTAAGTACAAGGTCCAGCAGTGCACCTCTCCTCATTGACTCCTCCACCACCTGTGTCAAGAACTTACCATGAATGCTCTGCAGGAATGTTGTCTAGCTGTGTTGTCTTTCCAGCATGTATCAGGATGGTTGAAGTCCTCCATGGAAAGCAGGACCATGAGGCTACTTCCAGCTGCCTGTAGAAGGCCTCATTGACTTTCTCTTCCTGGTCAGGTGGCCAGTAGTAAGCACCCACATCAGCATCGCCCATGTTGGCCTATCCTTTAATCCTCACCCATAAACTTTGGACTTACTCATCATCCACCCCTAGGCAAGGGTACATTCCAGTTGCTCTCTCACATAAATAACAACTCTCCTACCTCAACTTCCTGGCCTGAGCTGCCGAAAAAGCATGTAGCCATCCATGGCAGTACTCGTCATGTGTACCTTCCCACCATGTCTCTGCAACTGCAGTGAGATCATGGCCCTGTGATCGCACACAGATCTCCAATTCATGTTGTGGTGTGCACTGGTGTTACAGGCATTTCAGAGAGATAAGATAATCAAGCATGCAGATTTCGCAGGAGGAGCGCAAGAGGATCCTCCATAGTTGTGTTTCCTTGGCTTTTCCCTGTTTGCATGAGCCCACTGGAAGCAACCTGATTTCAGACACCTTACACTGACTGCCCTGTCACTGTGACTCTCCCCTTCCTCATCTTTCCTAGTGTAAAACCCTCCTAACCAGGCTGGCCAACCTGTTGGCTGACACACGTGTCCTGACTATTGAGGTGCCTCCCAACTCTTCCCATCAGTTGTCCATCTCCAAACAGAGTCCCATGGTCATAGAAAGAAAAATCCTGTCACCAACATCAGTGGCAGAGCCACTTGTTAACCGGGAAAGTCCACCTGCTCCTCCTCCCATCCTTGCCCCTCACTGTCAGGATCAAGGGGAAGGACAGAAGGACAACCTAACTGCCTGTATCTGACTATATTTATGCAGTTTAAACTCCTGCGGAGGTGGCCTGGATGACCCAAGCATATTCATGAACCTGTGCATGCTACATCCAGGTGTTTGCCTTCCCCACGCTAATAAACCACCTGCAACCTCCCTAGTTTTGCAGGGGATGTGTGAGCACATGTGAGAGCAGATTGCTTACAGCCACTGTTCTACCCAAAACACAGGTCCAATCCAAGACAGCTTCTGCAGCCTCAGAAAAGACTACAGCAACACAATAATATGAGGTGAAGGGCCAAAAGCGGCAGAGGCTTTTCTGCTGGAGGCCTCTCTGCTGATCTCTAAGGCTTCCAGGCCAGGAAACTGTGGAGTAGGAAAGGCTGCTTTGCCCACCCAGGATTTTTTTAAGCATGCAGAAGACACATGTTCTGCCTGTTGTATGTGGAAAAATATTCTTGGACTAGCAATATCTCTAGTCAGTTCCTTTGGTACTAAGCAGATGGAGCCACAGCACCATCAACCTCTGTTTAGTTGCAGGTGATCCTTAAAAATGCTAAATAATCCTTTGATTCATGTGTGTTTTAAAAAAACGAAATCCTCGGAATCTTCCAAATTAAAAAGGTTTTCTTGCAATGTCAGCATTGTGCTGCTGAGAGATTATGTATTTATCTTACCGGAACAAAAGATTAATTCCTGCCAAAACGGCAGCTGAGTCTCTATTACAGATAACATAAATCATCGGTTCGTCTGTTTTTGTTTTTCTTGCAATAGCTAGACAGACTCTAAATTCTGCAGATGAGGAGGTGATGCCAGAGTGAAACAACAATGAAAGAGAAATTATTTATTTTGATCACACTAGGAACACTATTCACAGAACATCATAGCAGGGTGACTACACAACAAGGTGATCATAAAAGGGTGATTATAAAAAGCAAAGAAGGGATAAAGCACAGATTACAGGCTAGTTGTGGAAGCTGGTGCTTTTTTTTTTTCCTTTCATAAGCAAGGCTGTACAAATAAGTTTTTCATACTACTTCTGCACAGCTAAAAGTTTGGTTTACTCAGCCTGTACATATTTATTTTGTATAAACATACCAATACTTAATTAATACTTCCATATAGTTACAATGTTTAATTTAAATACAGCATTATTTCTTACTGACTTCTTCATTTAAGGTGCAAATTACCAAAACCCACAGTAACTATATTCTTCTTTTCTTCATCTATTCTCTTTGGCACATTTCCTGGCTTATTTAAATACAAAAGTGTAGGGTGGAAGTGATTATATAACACTGCAGGAACTTGTTTTTTTGTTTTGTTTCTTCTTAGCTTGTGAGTGCAGGTTTAGGTTTAATGTGAGCTTATTTACAAAGAAATAACTTTATATTAATTTCAGTTTACTTTACAAGTAAAATGGCAAATAGAATTTAATGTGCAAGGCAGAAATCTAGTTCATTACAGCAACTCCTCTGCAGAGAGAGTGATTTTTGCACCATGGAAATCTTGTAGAAAATGCTTCAGAAATGGAGGTTGCTTATGAGGAAGTTCTTGGTGGATCCCCTATAACAAGCCACCAGAACCCATGACTTCCTAGGTCCAGAATGGTTAATGAGATACAATTGAGCTATTTAGGTACATTGGCACTGGAGTAGTGTTGCAGCTACCAACCTGCATGTTCTTCTGGGGAGTTAAAATAAGGAGCAAAAAATCAGACTGTAAAAAGCCTAGACACTGGCTCTTTTTGCTAAAAAAAGGCATGCCTCCTATATTCTTTATATTAACTTGTTGTCTTTATCCACGATGAGGAAAGGTTTAGAAGTTGCACTATGAGTAAGTGTACAGTCTACTTTCATTTTCATGACCTCTGCCTACTTTCGAGTGGATTAATATTTGGCTAGAGTCAAAGGTGGACAATAATAAACTAACTTTTTTCCTGCTTCTGATGGAAATGTACCAGAAGGCCATGAAAATGGACTTAAACTGGTGATGTTTCACTTTACAAAAACTCTTCAAGTTTTTGTAGAGAAGAGCAATTTATTTTGCAATTGAAGGTCGATTCCCAACAGCTGGTGTACAGATGAAGGGCATGGGGAAACCTAACTACATAAACTTTGGAAACTCTGCCATGCCCAATTATTTCCAATATTTACAATGACTAAAGAAAATTGAAACTCTAGATCCTAAAATACTTCCAGAAAATTCCTTTCTGGTCTATCCCTTTCTAAATAACTCTGCCCATGTGGTGTCCTGTCAGCTGCAGAAATGAACATTTTGGCACATGATTAAGTTACAGCAGGTGTTTGGTAGAGTGCAATCTGTCTGTTTAGAAGGCAAGGATGTTAAAAGTGACTACACACAAGTGTTTTGTAATGTAGGTAAGATGTAGAATGCTGTGTTGCTCCTGAGAAAAACACATTTGGCTGCTCCAGCTACAATATCCATCTATGAACGTGCTCATTCCAAAGAGGCATTTTGTAGCCTCGGCAATAGTATATATTCTTTACAAGATAACATATTTTACAGCTTTTCTTTTCTTCAACCTATCAGCAAAGACCAAAAGTGGTGAGTTCAGATTGCTGGGAGAGGTGATGGGAAGAAGGGTGAACGGGTGAAAGGAATCAGTCTGTGCAGTAAATCAAATACGGTTGAGATGTAATTCATTCTCAATTATCCCCTAAACTTTTTGAGATCATGCATATAGTCATGTCCTTTAGTGCACCTGCTTCACCTGAAGCTTCTGGATTTAGAACTGAGATGTCTGCGTGAACGATATGGTGTCAGACTTATCCACGGCAAAGCCTCCATTGACGTAGGATTTCTTGGTCTCTGTTTCATCATTATCAAGCGTAGTTGTTTCCAAGGCAAAAGGATTGACTATGTTGACTTCAGAGGTGACATCCATCTGCTCCAGCTCCTTTTTGGAGAGTTTCTCCACTACCCCTGCACCAAAGGCATCTCCCAAGACATTCACCATTGTTCTGAATCGATCCCTACGGAATAAAAATGGTATCAGAAAAGTCATTCTGCATGTTACTTAGAAAATCATTTTAGTAAAAGTAAGCTACTGTAGGGAATGCACAGCAGCAGCCTTTTCTAAGTGCAGATCCTGAGTAACTCTGGTTTTAAACAAAAAAGTTGTAGAGCAAGTGAAGAACAGACCTCACACGTTTCTGAAAAAGAACCCTAGAGTAACTGCTGTGATAAATGATTTTGTAAAGGATGTGTAAAATGGGAAGTCACATCACTGTTCTGTTAGATAGGTAATGTCACTACTGCGTACAGCCTTACGAAATCTTGTGGGAGCACTTTTCAGGCCTTGATGTACACTGCACATGGCTGGTCTCTTTGTGGTGAGCTTGCTCTTGAGGGGATGAGAGGGTGCTGGAAGCAGCAGCAGAGCTTGATTTATGCCTTTGTCTCTTTAACAGTCATTTCCTCAAACAGAGGAGTGCTTAACCCTGGATCTCCTGTTTTCTAGCCTAAGCCCCTGCAATGGCAAAGTGCTTGTGTGGTGTCTTGCTTTCCTGCTTAAAGCGAGTACAAAGCTATATATAAAAAATCATATTAAGGAATAAGATGCTTCTATACTGTTGATCCTTCTCCCTACAGAAACGGGACTTGCAGCCATTAAAAATCTGCTGCTGCTTGCCATGGAGCAACATAAGTATGCAATGTAGCAAAGTTTGAAAATTGGCATGGAAATAAGGTAAGGACTGTGGAAGCTCATGCTTCCCTGTTCTTCCTTCTCTTGACACAGCTTGGAAAGCAGAAAGAGCCTTGGTGGCTATGCAGAGACATGCCAGACATGTGACAAGTAGAAGGACCTGCACAAACAATGCACATTGCTCAGGTACATATTATTCCACTACAGTTATTGAGTTCCTGTGCTAAAAACTGCCTGTGTATTCCCAAAGTTGGAAGGAGGGAAGAAAGGAAAACTAAAGTGAAATTCTGGTAGAATCAGCATGACAGTTGAGGCAATCTATGGTAGTGGAAACTTGTCTTTCATAAAACAGTTTTGTTTTTTTTTTCATTTAGAACATGGAAGAACTCCCAAGCCTATGTAATAAAACCTTGGTAAGTTCAGAATTAACTAAGGATTGTTAATGAGACACCAAGGTTGTAAAATAATGCATTTTAGGCAATAAGTACAAAATGCAAAAGTGTTAATAATCTACGTGCCATCATGGTGTGCATTCCATCTGCTGAGGTGCAAAATACCCTGGCAATGACCCCTGGTACATGAAATTAATCTTTAATTTGCTTTACACAGCAGGACACCTTCATCTGGAAAAATATCACAATCAGAACTGGACGTAGCTTGAATTTTTTATCTTTTTCATGATGGAATGGGTAGCTTCTACCTATTCCTGTTATACCTAAGAACCACACAAAGTCTGGATTTTTCAATGTGCTAAAGGAGTATTTTGGGAAAAGTGTCACTGTTTGTTTTAGACCCCTCCTATGAACCAGTAGTTGTAATGATATTCCTAATTTGTAACAACACCAAATGCCTTTCCTAAAACTAAGAGGACTGAGTAAAACAAATTGATTGTGGAACAAAACGCAAATTTGTGTGCCGCCATTGCAGACAGCTGATGGGGAGAATGTACTTCCTGTTGGAGCTGTTTTGTTTGGAACAATTATGCTTTTATATAGAAAGTGAATTCATTTTTGAATCCACTCACAGCCTTGGTTTTCTGGAAACCAACAGTGTTTCAAAACAATTTGCAAAATGGAGTTATAGAATCAAATAAATTAAACATACCTGTGAAATACACAGGGTGCTGCCAAGAAATCCCTCATGAAAATGATTAAATAGGTGGGGGGAAAAAGAAAGGATCCATCTAGTGTGCAAAAAGCAGCCTAACAAAATGTAATGCAGTAACTATGAGGTTACTAGGACCTTGGTCTGAGCACTATATTTTGCATAGTTCAGAAGACAGGTAAAAACTGCAAACAAAACTTTGTAAATAATATTTGTAAGGTCTAGACAGCATTCAACAGAAGGATGATATTATTTCTCATTTATCAGTCCATCCCAGATACTGGAATAGAACTTGGTCTAGGGAAAAGTTAATGGAGAAGTGGGGGCTACAAAAGTTTTTCCTAATTGTTCTGGGAAATCAGGAACATTCACTGTGACCAGTAGATACATACATAGTCTGTGTGCATAGGACATAGAAATCACAGATAAAACTGACGTGAATTTGAAACCAAACTCTTTCCTACACCTGCACCAGTTCCTGGAGTTGGATAGCTTAGCAAACCCTCCTGCCATTCAGTTTCAACAGCTTTCACAACGTGAGTAGCTAGGGGAAAGGAAGGAAGAGAGGTGCAGGAGGAGGATAGTATTCTTTGCTCCATGGAACAGGGAGAAACATTAAGGCTGGAAAGAGACAAAGCACTCCAGGAAAGCAGGAAAATATGTCCTTCATGCAGTGATAAACTTGATCCAGCGTCTGGACTCTTACACTGATGGTATCACATTACAGCCCTCTGCTGAGGGCCTTGGGAGTTTATCATATCAAATAATGTACTTTCGTTTCATCCTGTTTACCATTTGGAGTCAACAGGGAAACCCTAAAATATCCACATGGACAAAACAAAAGCTTCTGAGGCCTTTACCCAAGAAGAACAAGGTAAGCTGATCACTAAAGGTAGGCAAAATTTAAATTAAAAAATAATTAAATCTTAAATATGGCTGTACCAGGAGATCAATGCTTCTCTTTGGAAAATAGCTGTTTTCATGGGACCAAGGATGTGCTCTGAGGTGAAGCGGTTGGGATCAGGACTTGAGGAGGTTTTTAAGTCTGTACGTGTTTGTGCTTGTTAGTCATGGTGCTGTGTCCTCAGAGTTGTGTCTCGCTGAGGAACATCCCCAGGCTGCTGACGCTGGCAGAAGGGAGCCATGCACAGGCCTGTCATCTGCATATTCTGCTTCCTGCATATTGCTCTGCATGCCCTCCTCATCAATGCATGCACTTCGTGTGCTTTGAGGAAATCAGCGGAGGTGTTCTGCTTGTAACTTGTAACTTGCATTGGAGCTGGGGCGCTCCGGAGGTATTTGTTAATACTGTCTTTACTAATGATGCTGATGGTTTAATAATGTTGTGACCACTGTTTCAAGGTAGACAGTGCTTCTGAATGTGCAGCCATTCACTGTCATCCCATGCAGCAGAACTTCTTTCAGGATTAAAGACACTATTACAACCAACTCTATATTGAACAAGACTGGCCATAGCAAGAATCGCTCTGTATTTCCTACAGCAGTCCTAAAACCAGTTTGTTGTCTTCCTTCACTGACCCAGCTATTCCCCAAAAAGTTTTGCAAACATTGCAAACAAACAAACAAAGGATTGAAAACCAAGTGCCTTAGACTTACAGGAGCCAGTCAACAGCAATGATGAGGGTAACGTCTTCAGCTGGCAGGCCAACGGCGCTCAGCACAATGACCATGGTGACCAGGCCCGCCTGGGGCACGCCTGCAGCTCCAATGCTGGCCGCCGTGGCAGTGACGCTGGAAACACAAGGAATGGCAGCAGAAAGCGTTCAGAAAATTGCGCACTCACAGAAGTTGCATGTTCTCACACACTTAGACTTACTCTCAGAGCAAAAACGATATAGAAACACGCCAGTTTTCCTCCTGAATAGTATCTACAGAGTCTGGAGATAAATTTATGGGACAAGTCATATCAAGATACTATTAATCAGTGCCTCTACAGATACAGTAATTTATAATATTTAGAGCAGATTTTGTTGCTCCCTGTCCAGGGAAACAGAGCTGCCAAGGTTATACTGTGGAATAAGTAGGAAAAAGTACTTTTGGTGTACAAATTGCAGATATCAGTGGAAAAGACTGAGTTGGACTTGCAAGTGTTTGCTGTAAGAGAATGGGGTCAATATCCAGAACAGTATGGTGTATACCAGCGGCCTGCCCTGGCCAGCTCCTCATCAGGTCACACAGGCAAGGCCTTGGAACAAGAAGTGGGAATGTGTCTGTTACTTCCTGTGCTGCGAATGATAGCTTTAACTTCCTGAAGGGGTATCCAAACCAAACGTGCCACTCATTAAAAAAACCACAAAGAAAATGTCTGTGATGGCTTTAGTCTCACCTTATGGTAATTATTTGGCCAATATCCAGTTCTAAGTCATTCAGCTGTGCAATAAATATAGCTGCCACGGCTTCATAGAGAGCTGTGCCGTCCATGTTGATGGTAGCTCCAACCGGAAGGACGAACCTGGTAATTCTTTTGTCAACAAAGTTCTTTTCTTCTGCACAGCGAAAGGTGACAGGTAAAGTTGCTGAACTGAAATACAGATAAATAGATAAAATAAACCCAGACAAGAGTGTACCATTCTTTTTATAAGCAAGATCTGTTCTAAAGCAGTCAGAAAGGCTGCAGTATGAGGTTTTGATTATGAAGTTTGTTCTTAAAGCTAAGTAACATTCACTATCTTTTCTAATTAAGAGAAGGAAGGACAAAGAGGGAGTTATCCTCTACACAGTGAAATCTTTATGACGTGTGTAGTCATAGACACACTAAAAGAGCTTAAATTGTGAGTCATAAAATGAATGTCCAAATAATTATTATTTATACTGAGAAGAAAAATCACAAGTCTGGTGTAAGGCCACTGTGATTCCATTGCAATTTACAGTGCCTTTTTAGGTCTTCCAGAACTAATGATGAAAGTAGTATTTTGGCTTTTAGCTTTCAGGGATTTATAATTGCCCAGGTGAAATCATGGTGGGTAACAAAGCAGCAGTAAAATCAGAGAGAAAACAAACAAACAAACATGCAATTACTACTAAGAACATTACATAAAATACAGTTTTTTACTGCTTACCTGGAAGAAACCATGAGGGCTGTCAGAAGTGCTTGAGCCATCCCCATGGCAAACCGAAAAGGATTTTTCCTTACTATTATTAAGTAGATCAATGGCAGAATGACAGTGGAATGGATTGCAAGTCTGCAAAAGAAAATAGACTATTTAAACATTGGATCAATTTCACTGCATAGCTTTAATAAGAGGGTGAGAGCTGCCATGAGATTCAGGTGTGAAATTTCCTGTGACTTTAAAGATAACTATGTTCAAACTACAGAGAATATACTGTCTAAATAAATTGCAGACTAAAGCTCTTCTATTTATTCTATCAGAGGAGAGGGAGAGATTGTTACTTGCCTCTGCTTCTAAAGCAGCACATGTGATTAATTGATATATTGGAAATAAACTGATAAGAATGAGAAAAGAGTAAAAAAAATATGCAGAGGACACGTTTCAACACCCCACTCTCCTGTCAAGTCCTTACAATTCAGACTAGAAACAAATCAGTGAAACAAGCCAAATCATTTTTCTAAGTTTATCTGCCTATTGGGAATTAAAGGTAAATCCAGTGTCCAGTTAGGGACAGATGAATCTTTCTATAAAAGCTTCAAAGAAAATCATAACCTCCCCCACACATTCTTTTATTGTGTAAGCTTAAATATATGATTCAAATACAGTTCTTTTAAAAAAAAATGATTTATTAAAAAAACTAAGCTATTTCAGACTGTACAAATATACCAATATGTAGTCTTACCATCTTTCATATTGTAAGATGGCAAAATAGTTTTTTAAAATACTACCTTTCATTTGAATTAAGTCTGCTAACATAGTTTCTTGAGAAGAGAAATTTTCACAGCTTGGAAACACCAAGCCCACAACTGTGGCACACACAACCTTTGGATTTTTATTATATCTTAACAAGATGTTCTTGGGAACATTACTATGTCGTAATAGAGCTTTATGATTTCAAAGCAACTGACAAAGATTTTGATAATGGTACTGTTTGTTCTGCCAAATCCAGACACTGAGACAGCAGTAGCCACCTACAGTACAGAAATTTACAAGAGAAAAACCTCTCCCTCTAAAAAAAACCCACTAGGTAGTTGTTCCCTTGGAAAGAAAAGTATTTTTTTTTTAAATCAATGAGTATTAACAGTTTCATTCTTTATGTGAACAAAAACAGTGGCTATAGTAGACTGTAAATGAAAGCTTGGACCATTTATCAATGAAATTTTGTAAAAGAAATTCAAAAATAAACCTACATAGTGCTACGTGGGAATAAATTGAATTCACAAAAATAAATAAAAGAAAATATTAGTAATGGTATATGTATGGTTGATATATATGTATATGCTTATATATGATATATATATATATCTTAACAAAATGTATAGGCTAAAATTTTAAGGTATGCCTGTGTAAATTAGGAGCCTACGGACTTTCAGATAATATTTATCCTTTAAAAGCAAGATTTCTTTTCCAAGATTAAAATGGAAATTTATATAAACAAACATGACTTCAACTTGTGGTATTTTGGAAGGGTCATGATTCAGTGCTATTTCTGAAGCTGTAATATCTACACAGACAATCATTACTTCTCAAATGATTTTTGAACAACTAGTCCAAACATATTGGCATGTATATAAAACAAAGAAAAAACAAACAAACAAAAACAGATCTGTCTTGACTATTCATAGGGAAGTTTGCAATTAAAACAATTATATTATTCTTTGCTTGATTGTCAACAGACCTGTAAATTACTTTTGAAAGACAGCATACATATGTATTAAGTGTTGGTGGTGAGGGAAGAAGGTCTTGAACAACTTTGGATCTAGCCTGTAGACAAAATATGAATAAATTCTAAGTATGCTGAAAGAATTATAGGAGTGGATGTTAAGGCAACGAACCAAAACAGCCCAGAAGCTATGCTTCACTGAATTGGAAATGTAAATGTAAATGCATTTAACTTATGGAGCCTGTAATATCCATTTATCTTTCTAAGGGGTCATTTGTAGGTTATTTATCCACAGCTATATAATGATGGGGCATTACAAACTATATCACCTGGAGCAGTTAATTTGCCCTTTCTTATCCGTAAGGTCCACATCTGTGAAAGGGTTTGTGAAAGGTGTGACAGCATGGCCCTCCCAACCACTCCAGACCGTTCTACACTGTCACAGGCCTAGAGTCAGGATACAACACCTGCTTTGGTGCTTGGTTGTGCTATGCTGGTAGCACATGCTGCTTGTGGAGCTTCACCAAGTACCTTTGACTAGAAGGAGGATGACTACACAGCAGTTCAGAGGGGCTCCTTGGGTTTTAGTTGCTCTTACTTGAGGAGAGTGTCATTTTCTTTTACGGCTATAATTTAAAGTTCAGTGCCTTTACAGTGTATCTGTGCTCTGCAGTGAATCTGAGTCTATGCTGGTATATCTTTGGCCCACAGATCACCAGCAGATTCTGAATTAAACTACAGATCTTTTCCAACCATAATGATTCTGTGATTCTATGATTAAATGGTTTCAATTGGCTGGGCTTCAGTGGGCTATAACCCAGCTCCTCACCCTTTCCAACTTCTCCTAGAATCTAAAAGAAACACTACATTCTGAAAAGTACAATAATCTTATCTGTTTCAGCATCAGCTGAGAGGAAGATGAAATAATGATAACAAAAACAGACTTTTTTTTTAGAATTTAAGTGACTGACTTCTAAAACAAAAAATGCATTCAAAACAGCCTCACATAACGTTCATCAGCAGCAATTTTTGTCTCTGAGGCGGAAAAGTCTGGTTGTTGTGGATACTTAAACTACAAGCAGCTGAGCTGCAAAAATGACCTACATTTAATTTCATCTTTAGGAAATGACATACCCACTTAATACTGTAGCCATATAAAGACCCAGTTTACGAAAGATCTCCCAGTCATCAACTTCTATTATTTTTCCAGCAATTAAAAACATGATACCAAGCGGCATATACCTAGAAAACAAAAGTAAAGCAAATAAAAACACATTCTTAGAAATGTTGTGTGCTCATCAGTATACAACAACTTGCAGAGTAAAAATTATTAAAACAGTGTAGCAATTTTCTCTGATATTCTATTACACAACTGAATTTATTCACTTGCAGCAAGATTAAAATAGAGGTGATGAAAAGAGATCAGAAAATCAGAACATATTTATTCTGCATGACTTGGAGTCATAGAACTCAGAAAATTTGGGAGAGACTGTGTATGCCTTGCCTAACTGTAGCAATGCTATGCATGTCTAGGCCATACTTGGAGGTGGAAGTATTTGTGGGGCTAGGGAGACCTAAATCTGTGCATTCTGCAGTCCTGCAATCAGCTTATGTGTGGGATCCTTGCATTCATGGTAGGAGAGCAGGCCGGGATGCTGCTGGGGCTAACTTGCTGCAGCGTGAGCCACTCTGCTTCATAGGGCTGTAGCTTAGCTGTGGACAGGACCACTGGCCAGCACGGGGCAAGGTGCAGGTACTAATTTATATCTCTCCAAACTCTACAAAAGCCTGCAGCTAGCCCTTCACAGCTACACTCTTTTCACAGGATCTCAGGGTCTGTGCTGTGGCTTGTGCTACTTCTGTTTCTAAAGCAGCTCACTGCAAGGACAGTTAGTATGTGAATTTAATGGCTATTTGTTAGAAGTTATTTCATTGAATTTTGTCCAAAAATGAGAAGGGAGTATAGACAATGATGCTTCTACAGTCCTCAAACTACATTCAGATGTACTGGTTTGTTGTAAACCCTAAGGAAGGGTGTTTGAACAACTGAAGTTTCCTGTGTCCAAATGGGACAGTTATCTTTAATTCAGTAAGTGGGAGTTTTATCTCCAGTTTCCTCATAAGGATCCAATTTTTGTACAGACAAAACTGTTTACCATCTTTCCTTTCAAAGTTTCTCTTTGCAAAGCTTTAT
Organism: Crypturellus soui; assembly: GCA_032275445.1. Lineage (NCBI taxonomy): Eukaryota > Metazoa > Chordata > Aves > Tinamiformes > Tinamidae > Crypturellus > Crypturellus soui. Next base: position 6,254,670 of record JAUBNY010000185.1, read on the forward strand.
ACAAAAGAAAATGTAAAGGAGTCTGCTCTAACAATTTTGATGACAAAATCCACTTAAAGAGGCATTACAAAATGCCAGTATGTCTTTGGACTTACCACATGATTATCTGAACTATTCTCATGGTAGCTTCATTTAGTGCATTGAAGAAATCCACCAGCACTCGTCCTTTCTCTCCCATTTTCCCAATAACAACTCCAAAAACAAGACAAAAGATGATCAAGCCCAGCACATTGATGCCATCTGAATACATGCCCACAACTTTGTATTCTTGGGTTTTGTTCTGTAGATTGGATCAAAGAGAAAAAAAAAAAGCTGCCATCTCAAAACACTGAATTTATTTTAGAGAGCTATAATAAAAATACATTTAGGTTTCCCTATGAAAGGATACAGACTCTTCTCCCCAGGCAATCTGTTCTAATTCTTACAGTTTCAAGTGGTCACATGAAGGTAGTTAAATTGCCTTTACAATCTCTGTATTTTAAATTATGCAAGAACCTGACAAAATCCTAGCACAGGATAAAGCATGATTAATTTATGCTGCCCTTTCAAATGACTTCTCACAGACAGAATGGCAAAACCTAGGCATCCTGAGTCATAACTTCAGCATATATAATAAATACTGTGGAGAATAAAACATGAACATAGAATCCTTGTAGTCATTTCTGGGCAACACAAAGTTTTGTGGTTGAACATAAGAAAAATTGTCCACTGACTGAGAACTAGGACAAGAGTGTCCCATTTTACCCCCAGTTAAAAATCTATTGTTCAGCTGAAAACAATGATATTGCATAATTAACAGCAGAATATGAAGCATATCACATAAAAATCCTACAAAATACAAAAATGTCTGTGTGAATGCAAATGAATAGATGAAGCAGAATTATTCACTGAGTGTGTGATTCTCTACTGCATCCTGCTTTGGGACTTAACTACCATGCTTTCATATAGCTCGTGTTCCCATGCTCTCATTATTATGAGATGAAATTTGTATTGTCCATAGTTCTATATTCATAATGCTATTGAATTTCTTCTTACTTCCCTTCCTAGGTTTTTTTTTCAGAGTAACAACCAAGCTATTAATTAATAACACACTTTCCATTGTTTTGTTTTCCATTTCAAACATTTTTTGTATGATTTTCTGTTCTTTTCTCTCTGCAATGCCCATAGTTTCCTCACTGCTGCTTAAACACTTTCTGATAATATAAACTGTGAGTTAAACAACTGTGAATATATACCCAGCCTCCCCAAAAGACCGTGTTCTTTAATTTCTCAGCAACTTTATAGTGCATGAGCTTATACCATAATGGATGTATATATGGATTATTTCCCCACATCTTCAATTATCTTTGCCTTGTTTAATTGATGAGGAGCCATATGCTTTTCTGAAATCTAACAGAAGAGCCTCAAAATCACCTTCAGCATTTACCTATCAAGTTTTATCTCCTTGATGTGCCATTTCCTTCCTTTTCTGAGACATTAACATATCATCTAAACCAAATTTCAGTCTAATTCTACATATATAGATTTCATGGAAATAAAGTTCTCACCTCTGAAACCTGTGACATCATGACAATCGCCACAATATCTTCTTTAGGTATGGAGCCATTTTTTTCCACACCACTTGTAACATCCACTTTTTCACGTTTGGTTTTGTACTGAAAGGGTTTTTCAAAAAACAGAAAAGTTATTTAGAAATATGAGGAAATTGAAGAGTGGACAAAGACACTGTTGGAAAGGTAAGAGAAAGATGAATGTGAGCCATCATGGTTCTCTAGTTAAGATACTAAATGAAACAAGTGATACAGAGAAAAGAAAATATACTATAAATCAGACTCTTGAGGGTCCTGGATGTCTCACAGTTCTTTGGGGGATGAGATAAAGCTTCCGAAAATGACAAAGCTATTTTCTGCTGGAACACGCAGTTGGAGGACATGGTTTTTGGACAGCTAAGCAGCAAAGGTGTTACAGGACTCATTGTCTGCAGGAAATGCTCTAGCATCCTGCTTTGAAGATAATTACAGCAATAATGTTTTAATATAGCCTCTAAAAAGGCAGTCTTTTGTTTGGTCTTTCAGAGAAATTTAGGATAGGATTCTGTACTTCAGCAAGGCAGAAGATTTGTTCTTGAAGTACTTAACATGCAAAAAAAAATGTGTAAAAGGTTTTGTAAACTATACTAAACTAAAACCAAAAATATACACAGTGCTGCATGCAGAAAACAGTTAACACCATTTCCTGTGAAAGGTTAGCTATTTCCCATACAACTTCAGTGCAACTGGTAGGCAACTGCAGCAGAAGGAAAAAAAAAAGGGAGGCAGAGAGCATCTCAAAACCCAATTTATTTATGGATAAACATGATCGAATCTGAAGTAAGACTGCTATATGGGCAGCAGTTTCCTCTTTCATCTTCCAAATCTCAGAGATGTCTCAAAAAGTTTCTAACATCTGGCTATCTCTTCTTCAAGATGAATCACCAGGTCTAGCAATGGACATTAGGTGAAAGACATCAGAGTGAAGGTTGAGCTTCACTCAATGTGAACTTCATCAGACACAAAAGGTTTTTAGGAACACATCTGCAGATCATAATAACATGCTTTGTATAGCTTTGCCTATTCTTAAAACCTGTGTATTAATACACTGCTAGGTTTCTGCATCCAGCTTCTCAGTGGTGTCTTTTTGCAAGAGATGACTAAGGGTTTATGAATGGAGAACAGAGTATAATCAAAATGGAAAGGAAAAGAAGATGCCTAGGAAAAGTCTTTCTGCAGAAACTCAAGAGTCCCCTGGACTTCTCATAAATAATTCTTACAGAGTTTTGCAAAAGAAAATATGGTATGTTTTGGTAGGGACATTAATTACAAAGAATTAAGTTAGCAATGAAAAGTACAGTAACAAACAGAGATGTTCAAACTTACCTGTTGAAAACAGGCTTGCACAAGGTTTTCTGGGAACATATTCCTGTTAGAGAAATTACAGACATTTCAACATAGCATACTATGAACAAGCAGTTATTTAAAAAAAAAAAATCTGATCTGGTGTTGAAAGACAGATTAGAGAATGTTGCCTTATCCAGAAAGCAGTGTAGTTAGTGCTGCAAGATCTGAAGTCTAGTAGAGACAGGGGTTCAGGACTTCCAAAGACCAGGTGATTGTTTTCCTGTTGTAGAATTTTTAGGCTCATTTTTCAATATATGACATTTCCTTGACCAGCTCCTGAACTCATAGCTTCTTCTGCATTGCTTAATCACACAAAGAATCCAAGAGACTGTCTAAAGACAATTTTATAGGATTTATCATGTATGACTTAGAAAGAAGAATTGCCCTTGCAACACTTTGCTGAAATGGATTTAGCTGTAGAAGAAATAGATTTTTGTTGTGCTATACTGTAGTTTTGAATTCAGAAATTAATCTTGGCTGATGGAAGATTCCCATGTGTTTATCCGAAGATCAAAAACCATTCCATGCACTGAAACTTAGAAAATTACTGCAGAAATACTGAAATCCAATTACTTGCCTCCTCCTTTCCAAAGGCCAATTCAAGATGCAAAGGAGGACTGCAGGAAGCAGAAGTACGTAGGTAATTATGAAATAAATGGCCCAGTGCAGAAGATGACAATTTACATACTGAAGCAGGAGTCTTTGTCTCCATTCCAGATCTCTCGCAAAATCCTGACTTTTTAAATGTTTACACTAAATTCCTTTGAAGGCTACAGTAGCTTGTACAAACATATGATTTAGCTTTATCTTTACAGGATCATCTGTATTTGGCTCTTACATATGATGAATATAAATATATAAAAAAATACAACATCAGTTGTTATGATGTTGCTTTCAACAGTGCTTTCTCCAAACAACATTGGAAAGCATTTATATCATATTACACTTGCAAATGTGTATGCATTTATTTCTTAGGCCTCTGCAAAATGGGTATAGACATAATAAAAAAATCCGCCAAAACTTCTCACCTGATCAGATCCAACAAAGTATCAACAGTAGTGACCTCAGGGGTACTGCCCACTCTCACTATCTCTTCTGGTCTTTGAGATGTTCCAGGTTTAAAGATCACAACTAACACAATCCCTGTAGAATGAAAAACAAAGATTGCCGTGCAAACTTGGAAAGTCTTAGCGTATCTGGTGTGACTAAACTCTGACCACCCAGTAACGCTCCCAGGGACACCCACAGGGCTGATTAGAAAGAGAAGTCCCCAGCTAGCATCCTTAAATGGGTGACTTCTTCCAAAACAAGACCAACTTACAGCATTGCCACTGGATTTGGGCATTCTAGCTTTATTTTTACTTCTGTGCTACTAAGTCACTGCTCACTAAGAAGGGCAAATTACTTCAGCTGGGCTTCAGATGAAGTGTTTTGCAAATTTTGCACGGTGATATTTTGAATTGCCTTTTGCCTTTTACTTCACACAGCCTTTCTCAATACTATATTATACACTCTTGTATCTGAGAACCAGCCACAATCTGTCATTTGGAGGAAATTTACTTTGTACTTAAAGCTTAGAAGGGTCAGTGTTTACCTAAGCAGATACCTGTTTTGAGCTGAAATTTATGTCATAGTTCCTGTAGCTTTATAGGGAAAATTAACAGAGCCCAATGCGAACAGCAAGAACACCTTCTCTTTGCTATAAACATGTCATGATGTTTTGTATGATTCTTGCCTCCCCCTCCCATGCAGTTTTGGAAAATCACTGCTACAGTGTGTACATTTGTAATTAGGCAGTGCTGAGGAAGTTAACAGTTATAGTATTACAGTACCTAGAATTACAGCAAGGGCAGTAGTGCAAAAATAATATATAATTGCCCGCAAACCAATCTTCCCAGAAATGCTGGAATCCAAAGCAGCAACACCTGCAAAAGCAACCACAAACAAAACACTAGGAAACAGTCTTAGAGAAGAAGCTTTTTCTTTTTTATTTTTTTTTCTCCTTTGGCAGAAGGGCTTACGGCTTATATCTATACAGGAAACACCTCCTACTATGTAGATATTTCTAATTGCCCATTGCAGCTCTGAGAAAGTTCTGTAGGAGACCAACATATTTGCAGCTGACACTGTGGGTTTTTTTTTTTTTTTTTCCCACTGAATTCCCTGGATTTTAACTAGGGAAAAGCTAATTAAGCATTGCTGACACCCTCACGTTGAACATGAATTAAATTTCCTGGGTCTAATGACAGTATGTTCCTATCTGTTACTATGCTCACTTAGCCCTTTTCATTTCTTCAAAAGTACAGCATTTTGACCTTAAAAACAGGAACTGAGGAAGGCAGCATCTGTGCTGCTGAGGGCTGTTACCCCAGGCTGCTCAAAGGCACACACAGGATAGGTAAGGAACTGTTTCATTCATGGCATGGTGGCTTATTTTAACAGATGTCCTTCTTTTTCTTTTTTCTTTTCTTTTTTTTTTTTCTTAACTAAAGCTTTTTTTTTTAACTAAAGCTTTACCTTTTCTCAAGATTCAGCTGTTCCCAGTCCTCTGTTTGAACATGCCATTGCCAGCACCTGAGGGCAGCTTTTGTTAGTGTAGGTGGAGGAGTGTAGGCATTGCACTGAGGCGCTCCATGATTACAATTCAGTAATCAGGGGAAAATGAGCATTGCAACCATAAAACTTGACAGTCTATAATCACACATGTTATTTATTCACAGATATCTATTGATTATACATTTGTGATCCATTATATTTTTATGTTTATTGAGTCCTATTCTCAAGGGCTGGCCAGATTGCTGTGCATAGGACAGAAGAAATACCAGGATGATACTTAATCTCATAGGAGCATGATTTGTAAGGACAATTATGTTTCACAAACTAAGACAAGTCAAAGATACTTCTGACACTAATGCAGCTTATTGATCTTAGGAACTGTATTTCAATCACATATTGGTATCTTTTACAGAAGGTATATTGACAGTAACAGCACGAGCCTAGAGCCTTCTATAATGCTTTACCTGTTCTGTTGTTATTGAAAATACAAGGAGTAGTGAGGGAGGAGAATGAAAGCTATTTTATTCCATCCTCTATTTGATTACTTTGGGGTCTTCCATGGGACAGCCTATCATCTGCATGAGTATAAAGAACTACATCTCTGAATCACTCTTTAGAGAGTCTCTTTAGAGACCATCTAACCTGTAAAGTAAATAGTGATAATAAAAATGTATTTGTATGGCAATGGAGTATGGATAAGTACACAGGAAAACAAAATAAAAACAACAACAACAACAACAAACAGTGCCACAGCTATTACAGGAGGCTGTCGGCAATCTCAGTCTTGCCTGAGGACAAAAATCAGAACGGACACAGAACCTGAGCTATCATTTTCATTTCTCACCTGGGAATTGGGGTAAAACTGGCCGGAAGGAAGACACATTGCTCTTGGAAATAACTAATAACTCGTAATGGGCATTATGTTTTTCCTGTGTTTGACAGAAGAGTTGGTTGCAAAGGCAGGCAATATTGTATCTTTTGCACCTGAAAACAGGTAGATGTTCTATATCTTTACTAGAAAAGTCCATGAAGATTAGAAATCTCTTAATTGTATACTAGTACTTATTATGCAGGCTGTCAATAGCAGTTCAGCAGTCAGCAGAGATAAGACAGTCATCAAAGGATGGAGCATTCCACAAAGCTCATTTTAAAACTTTTTTGCCTGACAGTCCAGCTGACTCAATTTAGTGTAATAATTATACAAGGTTATTTCCCCAGGATAGTCAGTTATAAAGACTTTACAATTAGTATGGCATAAAACTCCTGTGATAGCAATTCTACTTGCTTCAAATGAATCCCTTTGCAAACCGCAATGTTTGATGCAGTTACAGAGGGATAATTAAGGACGGTGTTTACCCTGCATTTTTAAATCAGAGAGGGATGCTGTTAGAGGGTGAGCCATGTTAGAATCTAGCTTGTGCTTTCACTGCCATGTTATTCATGTTTTTCTAGAAGCTGTAAAAGCGGAACAAAATCAGAAAGGCTGGGTAACTAAGAGGAACATCTCTCCCAGGTATGTTCTTTTTAGAAAACAGCTGTTTTCAGGAAAAAAACACACATTAATCATAACTTCTACACAGGTATGCACTGGGTCCTTTATTCTGCTGATTGGCCTTTTTTAATGGTAACTTCCTATTTATAGGAAAATAATGCATAAAAATAGACTTCATTCCAGATATAACAACTCATTATTGAGCACATGATAATAAGTTATTCTCATAGCTGCAGGGCTTCTTCTCCAAATCAACTAGAAATAAAATTTCTTTTGAAATAATACCATAGTATTACAGCTCCTGTGGGAATAACTGTAGGAGTTCATGGAGGCTTTATGAAACAAAATGGAAAACTAATGCTGAATGATATAAGTTCATTAGCAAACATGTTTCTCAAACTAAGATGGTATGCATGCTTATTTATTCACAGGAATATTCTGATTTAAATAAAACTGGACAAAAATATGAAACAATCACTCCTGAAATTTTCATTAGTAGAAACTGACTAACATATGAATCATTCTTCCAGGTCCTAAGAGACTTAGTGAAAGTGGCCTGCTGGTATAATGTAAGATTGCTGCTTCTTTGGAGGTAAATATTTACATAGCTGTTTGCTTCCTGACAAAATCTCAGTTATTTGTTTTCATTATTTTTGGTATCACAGAGGAACAGAGAGTATTCTTGAATGAAGTTAAAGTTCAGAGGCTGCCGGAAAGGTTATAACAAAGTTTTAAAACATCACTAAAAAAGTTTTAAAACATCACTCAAAGACTCCTTCAGAGTGAGGAGTTTGATTTTTTTTTATGCTTTCTGTGATAAAAATAGATAATAAAAAAAGATATCTTTCATGCTGCTTCAAAAAGTTGTTTGGAATGTTTGAAATGCAAAACATTTTTTTTTAGCTTTTACTTTGTTCTCTTTTTCTTTCTGCTACTGACAACACATCTCTGCCCCTTGCTAAATGCTAGGGGCAGAGATGTGTTGTCAAAGTCGTCTTGCTACACCTAGATTTGCTAGTGAATATAGCAAGATTCTCAATAATTTGTATACTGTCCTTTCAAAAAGTTGCTCCAGTTTACTTAAAGCCATTAAAAATGTTTTAAAATGTTTCAAAAATAAAACTTAATGCTTAAAGCTTTAAATGCTTTAATTAAAATTAAAAGCTTAATGTTTTAAAAATAAAGCTTACTGTTACCTGTAATAGAAACTAGCCAATCAAAAGCTCTGCAGGTGTCAGAACCAGGGAGATTATTCAAACAATTTTATATGGTTGAAAGACACAGTAGTCTTCTCTGTAAATCCCAAATGTCCCCTGAGATTTGACTACTTGTGTTCCTAGACTTCTTGAAATTACGGTAACTTTTTTGTTTCTGTTTGTTTAAATAGGTAGAATACTCTTGAAAAAACATTTCCAGTAAACTATTTCAGAATTATGAGATTCATAATTCATTGGGCAGGTTGGCCAACATAAGATGAGACATGGAGAACATCTCAAATGAAGTGAAAGCCAGATATCTGAGACCAATCAAATCAATAATGTCTTTTACTCAGATCCTTTGTATAGGAAGACTGTGAATTCCTCTCCTCTTTCCCTCCTACTCTAGGAAAGGGGAATGTTCCACAGAACTTATGTGTGTCAATTACAAACTTGATGAAGCACATAACTTTCATTGCTCCTGTAATTAAACGTGACGTGTTGTCTTTGAGCACGGCTGAGGCCAAGAGCTGAGAAGAGTCAGAGGTACTGAACCTGCATATCTCTTCAGAGGTTAAAAATGTCAAAAATCTTAGCAGTTAATATAGTATGAGAGATAGAAAAGCTAGTTGCTTCAGCTTAGTAAAATTTAACTATTGGACAAAACTGAAACTCTTGTGAGTTGAAGGTATTCTGCATCTGGATATTCTAAAGCATTTTTGGATATTCTAAGGCACTTTTTTATCCTCCTCTGAATCTGGTATCTTCCTTCAGCTCTGTTTAATATCTGAAGACGCTTTCTTAGTAGCAACCTACATACGCAGGCAAACACATCAAAAGTAATTAATAATTCCTCTTTTCATTTTATTTGTTCGTTTGGAAGAAAAATGTAGTAGAGGAAAGAAAACCCCATACAATGCATTAACAAAATTTTCAAAGATGTTGAAAGGTTGCTATCCTTTTCCTACACCTCCTCCTCTCTGCTTCCCTCTTGTTGGAGTGACCTACATTTTCCACACAGAACAGAAATTTTATACTGGCATCAACATTTGAAACTTCATAGTAAAATCTGTTGTAAAACTACACATTTATAGAGCGTAGAGGTAGTATATGTAGACATGACAGCCAAGTTACTGATGGCCATTGTGATCATCAGAGAAAAACTATTAAGGTTTGAGAGATCTACACAGGCTGCGGCAGAGTATTTGCTCTGTAACAGATATACCAACAAGAGTGAAAACCTATAACTGTGGAATCCACGAATTACAGATTTTTTTTTTGCCAAAATGTGTGGAGTTGGAATAACTTTTTTAAGCAGAAACAGGTAAATCAGTGCCTAGCATGCTTACAAGTCAAGCAAACAAAACTGCTCTCTGCACAGGACAATATTACAGTGTTTCTGTGTTCACTTTGGATGGCTATGTGAAATGCACAAATGTCTGCATAGTTTTGGCACTAGGCATAATGCTGCCACGCCAGAATTGTACAGTATGCTCTGTTAATCCTGTGGTCCTCGGAGATCTTGGAGTGAATTAGAACTAAGGATTGAAAACAATGACAGGGCTCTTCTCACTTCCAGTGATCATCATTTTATCTACCGATTCCCTAAGGTACAACCCCTGGGAGTTGTCATTACAGTTGTCATAATCTAGCACAAGAATTCAAGTTTCCTTTTCTTTTCCCCCCATCCAAGGATTTTAAGAATTTACATGTATAATCTGTCACTGTAATAGTCCCTGTCCAGTAGCAAGAATCATATTTTAGCATATTTAATGGCTGCTCCACAAATGCTTGAAGTCATCACCAACGCATCTCTGCAGTAATTCTCAGCTGTTCTCAGAGTTTCTAACAAGGCCAGAAGAAATCAACATCAGTGAAAGCTGACAGGATCCATTTCTTACACCATCTCATTTAATCTACAGATTAAGTTCATTATTAAATATAATCAACAAAAGGCTGAGCTGTTTAACTCCTTTTGCCAACAGTGCTACCCTTGATGATCAAGACATAAATTTCCCCTGCACAAAGAAGGTTGCCTGGCCAGCTCCCAGCATAGGCAGCAGGCTCTTCTCTTTAATAAAATGTGACACACTGAAATCATCTGGCTAAGGGGCCACCCATATGCAGGCATCTGCAAACCACACCATGGCTTCCTCCTTGGTATTGATATTTCCAGGCACATGTTGACTGTGCACAGTTCTCTTGGGAGGACTCTTTTAGGAGTTCTAATATCTGTTAACAATATCATATAGCAACAAAGGTTCCTGAAGAGTAGAACGATGTGGCTTTTATACCTATTCATCTGTGACGAAGGAGCTGACTAAGAATAAAATGCAGTACAAAAACTGCTCCAAATTGGTTCAGCCTTACTACTTTATCTGAGAAATTTATGTAGCAGCTAGAGGAAGCAGGAATCATTAAACAACTTCCATCCTCTAATGTTTTCAAGTTTTTAACACTTTATTTCCTTCACCCTTGAAAGGTTTGGCATTTGGGTACATGCACTATGTCACAGAAATGATACTGTAGCATTCACTATCATCAAACCCATTTAAAAATTGTCTAAAGAACATTGCAACAGATGTATGAAAGGAGAAAAACAGGAGACTCTTTAAAATGCAAGCTGAGCAAGGCAGTAGGCAATCCTTCTAAAGGGACCTTCTAAAGGAACCATAGGGTTCTACATAAAAAGAGCAGTAGTGTTTTATTGATAGATCTGTGCCAAATTACATGCTGTTGTAAAAATATAAAATTTACTCTTAGAAAAATAAGGGAAAAAGAAAAAGAAAAGAAGAAAAAAGCGCAAAAACAGTTACTTATTGACTTACTGGATAGCCAAATAAATGGTTGAAATGCATAATGTTGCCTAGCTTTGAAAGATGGAGCTCAGAATACTTCTCATTTAAGACATGAACAGCATCAAAACTTCAGCTGGTCCTGACTCTATCACAGGATGCTCCTGGTCTGCATTTTAAGATAGCCCCTTACCTCACTTAATTCTGTGATCATCACAGAGGTTGTGATCAAGTCCTAACAGCAATCCTTCTTAGAACTGTATGACCATTTTCAGTTACTTGTCCTTCCCTTCTTTTTCTTCTTACAGTGGGAAAGATTCCTAGTATAAACAATATTTGGCCTATATTTCAGGAATGACAAAATAATTTTGCGTGAAAAACTAGATACCAAATTCTAGCTCCAGTATTGACTTCTGTAGGAAGCTTATTGTCTATTTTCTTTCTCCTCTACATAGCTAAGAGATTCCAAATTTGCATTCATAGAATCATAGAATCATAAAGGTTGGCAGGGACCTCTAGAGATCATCTAGTCCAACTCCCTGCTCCAGCAGGCACACCCAGAGCACGTGGCACAGGGTGGCATCCAGGCGGGTTTGGAAGATCTCCAGAGAAGGAGACTCCACAGCCTCTCTGGGCAGCCTGTTCCAGTGCTCTGTCACTCGCATTGTCAAAAATTTTTTTCTTAAGTTCCTGTGGGACTTTTGGTGTTTCAGTCTGTGGCCATTATCTGTAGTTCTGTCCGTGGCCACCACTGAAAAGAGGCCAGCCTCATTCCCTTCACTGCCTCCCTTGAGGTGTTTATATACACTGATGAGGGCCCCTCTCAGCCTTCTCTTCTTCAGGCTGAACAGGCCCAGCTCTCTCAGTCTCTCCTCACAGGGCAGGTATTCCAGGTCCTTCATCATCCTCCTAGCCCTGCGCTGGACTCTTTCCAGTAGATCCACATCCCTCTTGTACTAGGGAGCTCAGAACTGGACACAGTACTCTAGATGTGGCCTCACCAAGTAGAGGGGCAGGATCCTCTCCCTTGACTTGCTGAAGATGCATGCAGACCTCTTCATGAGCTACTACCAGCTCTAATTAGCACCAAGAAATATCCAACATTCCATGAAAAAGAAATGCAAATTTAAAAGAAAGCATTTGATATATGCATCATTAAATTCCATCCTATTTCCATGTCAATTTTGTTATTATTTGATAAATGTTCCTTCACACCCCAAGGGTTCCTTCACACAGCAAGAAAAGAAGGTTCTTCTCTGTTGTTCTGGGAATTTGGGGAAATTCATAAAGACAAAGTCAGGTCTCAAGACACCTCTGTCTAGATTGCATGGCAATATTTTTTATGAATAAGCAATCCATAGGAACTTTTCCTAAACAAGGACATATGTTGAAATCACTTGACGCAAGACAGAAAAAGGGTATGAATAGACTACATGTTAAACATACTGGCTAACCTGATTTTTTTCCATCTATCCATACTCTTGCTGATGTCACTACATTCACTTTGTTGGTGGGCTTCACCAGTGTAGTCCTACAAATTATGCATCCCATCTTGAGCAAAAAATGCCCTTCTCAAAGCTTCCAGAAGAAAGGGGTGCTGAAGACAGCTGTCCTCACTCCTTTTGCCCTTGGGTCAGTATTTCTTATGCTATGCTTTTTTTAGGCAATGTCATGCTGACATAAACTTAAAATAATAATAGTTGCAGTGGGAATCACCGTAATTCACCGTGTGAACTTAGAGCGTATATTTCACTGAAGCTGTCGTTGACCTGTGTGGCGCTTTTCTCTCTTTCTATTTCTGACTCTGAGCCTTTTTTTTTTCCAACCCCTTGAGTTGGAATGACCTTGCAGTACAAATATACTCTCATTTTAATCTAAAGATTGCCTTCTCCATGTTCTGTCTGAATCATAAATTTATAAAAGAGGTTAAATAAAATGTCTTCCTTTCAAGGACTGCACAGTGTATCTTTTGCTCCTTGTATCTGTCCTGTGGGACTGTTTAGGAAATGCAGTACCACGTGCCCTACAGCATATAGGCTGTGCAGACCAAACAAATAGCTCATAGACACCTACTCAAACACTGCCTCTATAAGGGACTTAAAACTTCAATTCTATCTGTTGCTTCTGCATTCAACTGACACACAGGACTCAGATCCTGGTATCTGATATTCCCTGTCCATCATTCTTGACAAACTTTTACCTGATATAATTTCTTTTTCCTGTTTACTGTGTTATGGGGTTCTGAATACCCTTTTGTACCAAGCCTTCCTTTAGTTAACTGAATAGCATATAGAGCTATGTCCCATTAAGAGGGCAGTTCTGATACAGATTTTGGCTGAGGAGATCAGATCAAGCAGCTAAGTCAAATGGAAGCCCCAGAGATGTTCTGCTATGCAATTTCTCATAGGATATTATTGGTTCTCATATTCTATGTTTAATGTTTGTTACAGAATTCTTCCATTCCTTTTCTGTCAGTCAGAAGCTTTCATGTCTACTTAAATTTCACTGTTCCTTAATTACTGGATTAGCAAAATAAGAATTGTAACACATTCTAGCTTTGAAAAGTCACTAATATAACACAGAAACAGACCAGAACATATAGTGCAATATAAAGATATATTTAGGATATAAAGAATATCCTAAATACTAAAAGGTGTTTCCCAGTATGACTTATGGATTCTAAAAGTTGAGATATTACGCTCTCTTTCTAAATACGAGATGGAAATGGAGAAAGAAATGGGAGATGAACAATCTATGGCACTTAATGTGATGAAGTTGCTAGAAAAGACAACAGTTCAGGCAAGACATTCATATAGTGTTCTGACCTCCAAGTGTCAGTTTGCTAACAGACTGCTGTGCTGCACTCTGGGCAGCTGGCATAGTTACTATTGGATTCCACACAGGCAGTGACTGCTGATGCCACATATCAGTCTGCTGCACTAGGGCTCACTGCCCTTGAAGGCTAGTGGTGATCATGCTCCATGAACCAGCAGGGTACTTCTACAGTAATAAAGCTGTAATTTAAAACCTTAAATAATGTAGGGGTTGTCTCAGTTGCATAAGGTCAACTGATATTGATGGGAAAGGAGTAGATGATTAAGATCGGTCTAATTTGAAGGGGACGAGCACAAAACTTTGCCTGTTAATATTCCATGACTCTGCACTCCTCCCTGTCTCAGCTACTGCACATGGGTGGGAGTATGAGATCTCCAGTATCCTTCAGTACTCGTCTCTGAAAAACACACAACAGCAGCTTAATATCTTTGCCCTTTGCACAATGTACATAGTACGAAGGGACAAGGTGAATTCCCTGAGCTCAGATAATTAGTTTGGTAATATAATACAATGACTGGCTTGCTCAGACTTTCTGCTGGCACAGACAAGCTCCTAGACACCACACAGATATCTCAGGATATCTCTAGGGACACTCAAGCTAGATCAGGGTTTCTCCAAGGCTGGAATCTTTTATACTGTTACTGATGAACAAAGACTGCAAATGATGCCTCTAAAACTGAGCATCCCTTGACAGCTGTGCTTCTTCAATTTGCAGGAAAGGGAACTGCTGAGGCAGTTGGCACCCCAGGGATGGGAAGCACAAAACATAAAGCAAAAATAATTAGGAAGATTTGGAAGTCTTGCACTATGGAAAACAGAACGTAGTTGTTCTGCCACCATTTCTTTTCCTGTGATCCTTCACAGTATATGAGGAAGTAGTGAACATTTACGTGTGTGTGTAGCCACAAATTTTAAATCTGCAGATTTTTACAACAAGAAATCCATGTTAACTCTGCTCTGACAACTGTGATTACCTGAGGAGACAGTGAAATGGAGAAAGTACAAAAGTGAGAACTGAGATGATGTGGGAGGAAAAGATTCTCATGCCACTATTAGGAACATAATCTGTAACTGAGAATAGCAACCATTCTGGCCTGGAGGTCCACAGCTATAGCGGCTGATGCACTAGTACAGACCATTAACGTATAAACTAAAGGGATAATTGGGATTTTTCAGTGAGAGTAATCAGAATTTATCTCATTAGATAGATAAAATTGGATTTGTAAACATGGTCGGTGCGCATTTGCATTCAGGGTTTAACCAGAGACACAGTGATACTGTCTTTTGACCATTAACAACGCAAGCAGGTCTATGGCCTCAGCGCAATTAACTGTGTATCTTAATGTCAGTTACTAATAGAGAGGACAAAAAAGAAATTGTTTAGATCTGAGCTCTGTTGACTTTCAATTTAAAACTTGAGAACTGAGAGCAGTCTGTTTGATATTCTACTATGAATTTTCTAATCTATTCCAGTTTTCCCTCCTTCTCCTTATCAAACTCAATGGCATTGTGATAAAACAAACTAACAACTTCACAAATATAAATCCAAGGTAGGGAAAAGACTCTTCAATTTTAAGCAATGAACAAGAACAAATAACCTATTCAAAATCTCCTTCCATCAGTAATGATTCAACAAACTCCACAGGTCAAACTACAGTTTCTGCATTTGGGAACACATCTAGGTACTTCATCGGGCCACCTGTCTTACCCATATGGTTGTAGTTGGTTGTTGTCAAGTAGACTAGGCCAGATCTGAGGAATAATAATCATCTTTGTACTAGGTATGAGGAACACAGATACAACAAGAGACTGGGCATTTGGTACTGGAAAAAAGGAGGGTGGGATGTTTCTTTCTGCAGTTATATCCAAGCAGCTCCTGGAGAAGAGTTTTTTTCTATAGCCATGGGAAGCATGTGGCTGGAGTCTCCCTAACCAGACCTATAGAAAGGCAGATATTGCATGTATAAGTCACTTACAGTCATCCTGAGAGGTAAAGAGATATTGTTTTATTCATCATTTCTGAGGTCATCTCTGTGTGACCTATAAACAGGACATCAACTGCCTCACGCTTCCAGGAATTTTAGCTCTTTCCATAGGTGGCCTTGTACAAATCTGTGAGCCAAGAAACTTCCATTTACTGTTTAAGCCTCTTTGGAGCTGATTATGGAGACTGGAAGGGCAGAGAGAGTGAGAGATCTTTTAACTTTATTGTTTTTTAAGATAATGTTTCACTGGGGAAAAATATAAAAGATGAAGGAGAAGGTATTGCAAGAAATTAAAATGAAGATGTTGGAAAACTGATAAAAGCATTTCATCAATACCAACACCTCAGACATGCACCGGCTGAGTTAGTTATATGTTGCATCTTTTAAACTAAAGTATGAAGCACAAAACATAACACAGACAGTCACCAGACAATTGACATTTGTGGTATTTATATCAGAATTGCTCATTATCACCAAAGACAGAAGTGATTAGAAGTGATTCCACCGCACAGGAGATGTTACTGACTGACAACAGGGCAGCCCTACAGAAAGAGCTCCGCATCTTGGTGCACTGCTTATACCGTGGAGATCAGTGGGGAAGGCAGACTGAAATACCTTTGTCTTAGAAAGATGGTGAAGGAGAGGTGGGAAGCAGAGCCACACTTTCTGAGCATTATCTGCAGGGCTGGAGTTGCCGGCTAAAATCCCGATCTCCTAACTCTGGTTGTCAGCATGGGACTTAGGTGCAAGAACATAGGACTCTGCTCCAGGCTGGGCAGGAAAGTTTGTACAGCCTAGGGAATGGAAGTCCAAGCACAGACACAGTCTAGTAAACTGGACATCTATTTCCCGCCTATGTCCAGCTCTGATCCAGTCAAGAAACAGATCTGCACAGTTTTACTGTGGTTTCACACTTGAA
>JAUBNY010000185.1:6271483-6282016 GCA_032275445.1 Crypturellus soui
CACTTGAACTACCATATAGTGAATCTCACTCTATGGAGAATGAAGATTAAAATAGATTGAAGTCTATTCTGTATGCAGATGTATCCTGCACAATTCTAGAAAAATTTTCCTTTTCTGACTGCAATTCAGTCTGAGAGATGCCAAGATTCTCAAAGACCTTCTATAGGCTTCTACGGGCAGATCAACCAAATTTAAGCCTCCTAGCTCCCAGTAAGTATGCAAGACACTTTTCCCTAATTCTTCCTCCCTACCAGGAAGCTGAAAATAATTTGTTTAATTGTTAAATAATGTTTACCAAGTCATATCTTCTTTTGGAAAAGAACTCCCAAGACTGTATATAAGATTTGTAACATAGCAGTCTGTATAGGTATAGTCTTATAATGTACTAGAATAATCTAGAATAACACTGTAGGTTTTCAATTTTCATTTTCAATTTTTCCCATGCCACTACAGCAGGAAACAGAAAATACACATCATTTCTTCACATGAATGAGATATTATTGCAATATTAGTTAGTTGGAGAGATGGAAATCTCAAGAGAGCTAGATATTTTGGGACAAACTATCAGTAGCGGCCCATGGGTCAGAGTAAATTAAATTTACATCTGACATCCATTAAAATAATTGTGAGAAGATTACAATTACAAGCAGGTCCCTGAGGTAGACAAAGTATAATTTAAAAGAGCATGGCACTACTCAGTTTATTCTGTCCTCAAAGCGCTCTCTTAAATAATCTAATAATGATTCTATTCTTTCTAAAAGAAAAATGACTTAGCATTTACATTAGTTTTGTATTAGGCTTCATTCCAGCTTTCAGGAAGGTGGGTGGAAAGATTCCACATTTTCACCCGTATGATATGTAAAATAGGTAAGCAAATAATGCCTTCCTTTTTTATCATCGAAAAACTGAGTTTGCAGAGGAAAAAAATATTCTACAAAGCCCTCCATTTAAGCACAAGAGGGAGAATTTTGCTTCTTTAAGTTGAAAAAAGACTGTGTTCTTGGTCTAGAAGAAAAAAAAAAGGTTTTCTCTAGTAAGAATCCTACAAGTTAGAATTACTAAAACTTTCAATTTTGCAGAAAATCCTGAAATTTCATGAAGGAGGGATTCTTATTGTCATAGGCTTTGCTGCGGTTTTGATTTATGTCATTATGTCCCCATGGACACGGATCTGGCTGTGGAACATACAGTTGTACATAGATTTTTGTATCAAAAGCAAAGGTGTATTCTTCTAATATGTGACATTACATGATTAAGATATTTATTCAATTGAAAATTATATTTTCCAAAACATGTTGTTTATTCTTTTGCAAAAATGTTACTGGTCACCTAAATCCAAGAGTAGGACATGATCTGAATTCAGGAAATACCCAGCTGGTTTTGTAGGCATCAAAACTTTTTAAACGCCTTTGGATCCAAACACACGGTCTGGTTAAAAATACTAACCAAATGAGACACTGCAATTGTCTCTGAGTGCACTCTTTGCCTGCAGCAAAAGCATATTAACTTAATGTTTAACCTTCTTTCACAGGAAACTACACTGCACCCCACAATTTGTAGCCCAATAATGCACGCATAAAAGATAGTCATGCAGTAACGTGGCTACATGCTAGGACCCTAAATGCTGGGTGTGACTGTCAGATATAAACGCACCAGGCACCCAAAAATTGGCATCCTCCTGTCCGCATAATATCCTAATCCATAATGTCCTAAAGAAGTGGATGTGCTAAGAACACATCTGGCACCACAAAGGATGCCCAGAATGCAGGTTGTGGTGTGTCCTCATGTGTTCCATATTCAGGCAATGAGATTAAGGTTATTGGATAAGAGAGGAGAGCACTACTTTTTCCAGCTTTTTCTTTTTTCTTTTTTTTTCCTGAAGTCCATGACACTTTTTTTGAGGAAAATGTTTGTGTCTCATTCCAGAGAAGGTTCAAAATTAATAGGCTTCCTTGTCACTCATAGTGCAGAGTCTCCCCTGTTTATACATATACATACATATTTGAAGATACAGTCTGGATCATCCTTTAATTTTTTATTCCCATCTTTGCTCTATCCCTTACAGTATTTCTTGAAAGTGTCAGTTTTGCTTTGTGATTAAATTCAGTGTTACAAAGAAGAAAAAAAGACTAGTGTGATTTATAATTATACACAGGCCCATTGATTCAATCTAAATTTACATTTCTCATGCATGTTCCCATGTTATTTCCACATTTATTTTACAAAAAGGCAAAATATCTCATCAATGTCCTGAAGAAAAGGGAGAAAAACTGCAAGCAATATAATCAGAGCCATCATACGCAGATATGCCCAGTTCTCATACACAGACATGCCCAATTCACCTGGATGCCACACAGTTCAGCATGATTTTGTCTGCAGGAGCAACACATTCAACATACTCTATTGAATTAGCCTCTTTACCAAGAGCTGTTTGCTTTTCCTTTTCTTGCCTAAAAACCTAATATATAAGTGTAGGAAGAATCAGCTCCTCCACATAAATAGGATATGCCAAGGTTAGAAGCAAATTATTTCGTTTTCATACAATTATTTCTTTATATAATAAATTTAAGTTTTGCAATCTGCTGGTTCCTAATTCTAAGCTCATTGTAACTACTGTTACTAGGTACACATGCAGTTTACTCATACTTTGAATGCAAAATATTAAATAGTATCGCAATAGGTTTTTAACAGTACTATTTTTTTTCCTTTTTGAAGTGCTAGAAAGAGAAATATTTCATAAATAATTCATTTGGCTTTTAGGAAGCATGCATAACCATCCTGATTATATCATTTATTTCTAAAGATACAGTCCCAAACTACAAATCAAAGCTTGTTTGAAAAGAAAAATGGAATAATCTTTTCTTGACAGCTTTCCTGGATCTCCTCTCTCAGACTCGAGTTCAATATGATAAAAATAGAGCTCCGTTCTTCTTTGCTGTCTTTCTTGTCTCCTTCTCTACACAAAAAACAACCTTGCCCTCTCTATTAAGTAAAACATCAAGGCCCTTTTATTCCTCTCTCTGTTCTTCTCTCCTTTACATACTAGCGATTAGCAGACCATTTCATCTCCCTCTAGTCCTCTGGGCAGAGAGGTCTTAGGACAATTTTCCACTGTCATTACTCACCCTGCCTCTTGCAGGTTTTCCTCTAGGTCTGTCTCTGACTATTCTGCCACTCCATTTTAATACTATCACCAGCTGCTTGCCACTCTTCCATTATTGCTGTCCTACTAATACTCTTCCCGTTAAAGGCCAATTTTTCCATGCACTACTGACAATAGTGGTATCTCTGCCATAAACTTCAAAGAGTGTGAAAATGTATCTTCTGTGTTCTGTTTTCCTTGAAAGTACTTTCATAGCACACTCTCAATTCCCCTTTCATTTTCTGATCACAGAAAGCTCTCTTCTGTAGTCAAATGTCTGATATTTTTCCATTACCACCCAACCAGTAACAAACACATTGACATGAATGTTGTTGCAAAATAGAAACTCTGTAAAGATGAAAATGGAGCTCAGGTGACATTCTGTAGAAAGCAAATAAACTCTCCTTCCTTGAACAAAGACAAGTTTGTTCCCTTTTCTTTACTTTAGGAAAGTCTCTTGGACAGCTAGTTCCTTCATTTCACTTTGGGTGTGCTCCTGCAAATCTTCTCAGATCTCTGCTACTGGGGGGACTGGTTGCAAATGCCAGCATGCCAAGACTGGGAATCCAGCCAATGGCCTCCTTGGTTCTGCCAAAAGAGGGAAGTTTTGCTCTTCTTTCCATGACCCCATCCTTGGCTATGCAGTCTGCTCACTCACTTGCACTTCCAAAAAACCCTCCTTTGAAACAAACAGATCAAACAGAAAGGCTTATAGGTGGATTTTTTTTAAATTCTACAGCTTTTTGGATGCCTTGTTTTACACAGAAAAGCTAAAGGTATGCAATCTATCTTTATATTAGAGAGTTCCATAAAAGATTTTTAAAGGTTATTTCTGTTAGGATGTGAAGTCAAACCCCAATGCTACCCCTATTAGTGAACAACAGCACTTCCAAATCATACCTGTGATCATGCTTGATATGATTAATGGCAGAATGATGAGTTTGAGCATTCTCATCAATAGCTCGCCAGGAAAAGCAAAGTAGAACTTATCCAGGTTAGAGAGACTGCCGTATTCCCGTACCAGCATACCAATTCCAATACCTGAAAAACACACACAAAAAAATGATATTTAGGTACTCAGCTGTAATTTACGAGAGAGGCATGGGGAAGAGTGAAGAAAAATGGAAGATCAATTAAAAAAAATAGCTGGTAGTAAAATTAAAAAAAAATATGGTAGTAAAAACAAAGCACACATATTTTTGAATTGGGAGGACTTCTTTCGGTGCATCTTTAGGGGAAAATTCTGTTTTAATCCTCTGATTATTAATCCACAAGTAATGTGACACAAGTATTTTGGATAATCTGTATTAGGTAAAATATATGTCCCTATACACATATTGGAATACAGACAGAGGTTCATATACGTATATAATATCTGCAGCAAAATGTTCTCACAAGAAAATAAAAATGAGTTTGATGGCAATCATTAAATTCATTTAGTAATTTTGGGAAATTTCATCAAGAAAAGCAAGCATATTTCTCACTCATATTATCCCAGTATATGCACTAGCAGACTTTCTCTTTATTTTTGGTTTAAATTACCAAATGGTTCTGGCTACTTAGACAAATCAAGCTAAAAGACGATCTTCTTTAGTCTCACAGATAATTCCTTTAATTTTCTGCTTCAATGTGAGGGAGGAAATGGAAATCATTGGTACAAGAAATATGTTCCTTATTATTTAGAAAGGATTATGGCTGTTGTTTCCTTAAGTGATTACAGAATTTGATAGATTCATAATTTGCACATAGTTTTGAATTCATGAAGATCTCACACTGAAATTGAATAAAGTGCGTTTTGTTTGTTTACTATTTATCCTCTTTTTCATATTCCTACTCTGGGTTCACAGAAATAAAAAATGCATTACACATGATTTTCTTTTCAGTGCCTTATAATCTATTTCTACTACAAACATCACTGTTTTAGAGGAAATAGTCATGTAATGTTTCAATTCTAGCTAACCTGAGTATCAAGAGATCCAACTTCTTACTGGATTCAAAGACAGGCAAGTGCATTTTGGGCTTTTCATTAGCTACAGAGTGACGAAAGGTCTTATTCACATTAATAGCTTCCCTGAAATTAATGAAATTATTTACATCCCTCTGTATTTCAGTGCGTATTGCAGCAGAATTGTTACAACAGTACATGAAGGTGCTTCTAGTCTACTTTATTAGCCTCATTGGCTCATGTAAACTCTTGAGGTCCCAAGAATACTATTGGAACTTACAACAGAATCTCCTGTTCTCTCTGAGTTTTATTTTTGTTGGCGCACGAGACAGATAAGCGAGGCTCTGCAAAGGGATATCCAGTTAAAACACCTACAGCAGAGATGGTGACCAAGATGCTGCTGCACAGTTTAACTAAATGGGCTTGCAATACAGCCCCTTATTCTAATTGACTGATGTTGTTGGGGCAGACAGTAGCAGCAGGTTCAAGAAAGAGTAGACAAATCCACAATAGCAAGTTTAAACTTGGATACTGAAGGGAAAATCTGTTCTAGAGAAGAAACTCACATCTTTCATTCTAGAATGTCCCAAAACATCCACCTGTGCTGTGTGGTTTGTATTAGCCTATATGCCATGTGGGTGTTAGATGAAACAAAATGTAAATGACTAAGCTATTTTAACAGAATCTCTCTCTCAGGTCTGATAGAATAAAAAGATAATGAACCATCTTATCTTGCACTCTTCCAGCAATTGAAGAACAATGTGAATGAATAGAAGGGCAAACTATAAACACCTGTCTAGTCTTTATTGTTAATAAGATGGAAAAACAAAACAAAACAAAATGAGGTAACATTTCAGGCAAATAGACTGTTCTAAGCAACAAAGAAGATGTTTGATAATTTGTCATCTGTGCCAGTGAACAGTTTAACTTCCTTGCAATACGTTGAATCTTAATGGCTTCAAAAACATTTGCAACATTATGCAAAAGCCCTTAATCAGAGAAAGAGGTCACACAAGGACCTCTACTGTTAATCTAGTGGCTAAACCAAATGTGTTGAAAGGAATTAGTCTGCACTTTGAGATAAGCCTGACAAAAATCTACTTGTAAAATAGTTACATTTATCCAGGTAAACTGATAAAGTTTTGATCCTGCAAATGCCACTGTAGAGAGCTGAACTTAAGCATATATGTACTGGCCTGGCTTTGGTTTATTCACATGCCTAGGGAAAGGCATATGCTTAAATTGCTGCAAGACTGGATTGTATGTTTACTTCAAGTGGTGCAATGCCATTTTATGATTAGAGTACAGAGTATTAAACTTCACATACTAGAGGGAGCCATCAGCTTGCCATGTTTCTGAAGCATGCAAAACATTCACAGTGGTGAGGTGTTCTAGGCCCAGCTCTCTGGCCATTGTATCATACGGTGGAAGAGATTTTCCCCCTTTGCATGCTTTGGCACAAGCTTAAGAGTATCTCCACATGAAACAATCACACCATATACCTGGAGCAAGCTCCTTATCACATCAGAGTCCTACCCATTCTTGCTCTGATCCTGCAAAGATAACTGTTCAAGTGGCCCTTGAACCCCAATTCTTCAAGGACTTCAAGAATCCTAACAAAGACAGACATCCAATAGGCGTTATCGCTGACAGAAAAACACCAATCTTGCCCTAAGTAGTCAGAAGAACCATGGCCTAGAAGGGAGCTTTGGCACTTACAGGGAAAGGCTACAAGTGCAGTATGACCAGCACAGTTGCAGATGCATGCATGGATAGGACCAGAGATAACCAAGATGACTCCCACTGTAGCACATGGTCAGGGGAGAGAGCCCAAGTGGTTTCTGGATAGGAAAGAGGAAGAGGACAACTTCTGATCCACTGCACTTTGCAGAGAAGTTAGAAAAGTCAGTGCGTATTTTGTTTCCTTCTGTCATCCCGGGGTGTTACGTTCAGCAGGTGTGAACTGCTAAACTTCTAGGACATTTTCTAAGCGCGTGCCTTCATTCCAGGTGATGACTCTTATGTTTGCACAGCTGGCAAGTTTTCTTCTCTTGCTTGTTTTACATTTAGCAGGATCACAAGCAGGTCAGATAATTCACCATCATTTTTACTCTTCAGATTTTTCTTTTCTACTTCCTTGGATTTCACTATGAACATTTCCCATGCTCTCTCAAAAATCTTGAAGAGTTTACACTTTTTCCCTTGCACATGTGCATTTGCTTCTTTTTGGAAAGTATGCTATTTATCTAGAGGTACTAACATAAAAGTCTTCCTCACTCGAACAATCTTTTGAAATAATATTGCTGCTCTCACTTCCTTATTTGTGCTATTCCTTTAAGAGAACGTGGCAATTATATCATTATATTGACTTGTTCAGTATGCAAAAATAAGTAAGATATGGCTACCTTTTAAATAGAACCTCTGATGCATCTACCCTCTGGTGCTAAAACTTACCTCTGGAATGTAAGAATAAACATAACAGCAACAAGAAAAAGTTAGTATGCAGTTCATACTGAAACTGGACCGATAGAGAACGTCTCCATACAGAACTTCTTCATTCCAGTCTCAATAACCAAATCACTGTAAT
Organism: Crypturellus soui; assembly: GCA_032275445.1. NCBI lineage: Eukaryota > Metazoa > Chordata > Aves > Tinamiformes > Tinamidae > Crypturellus > Crypturellus soui. The sequence goes on from JAUBNY010000185.1 coordinate 6,279,158, forward strand.
GTTGTTCCTGGAAATTCTCATACACAAAGAAGTGCGGTCTAGCATATACATACTTCATATGGTTAGCGGGATATTTAACATAACTTTGGTTAAATAAATTCTGAGCAAGTGTAGAAGAAAGCTTATTATGCTCTCTTGTAATTATTTTATTACAATGTGAATTTGTCCACATGAACCATACTCCACCATCTGTGGACTTCATTCTAACATGCAATTACCTCCAACAATCACAAAGCTCTCCATTATCACAAAGGGACTCTGTTATTTGTTAAGGTTTTTCCTCCCTCTCTTTTTTTTTTTTTTTATTTATGGAGGACTTTACTTTTGCTTTTTAAAAGACAGCAGAACATGATTTTTTTTCCTTCTTGCCCTCTTCCTCACTTAGTTTCACTCATTTCTCCTGTCTCTCCATTCAAAATTGTCATCTTCTTTTCTGAACTCCTCTGCTTGTTTTTCCTTCCTGCCACACAGTTAACTAATGTTTTTACTGTAAGAACAATCCTCTACTTATTTCTCAGTGGCATGTATTACAGAGGGTCCAGACTTCTGCAGTACTGAGCAGGAGGGAAGGATGAAGGTGTAAAACCAGTACAACTGTCTTTAACTTCTTAAGGTGTGTGTCTCATGCCAAAGAAGAGAGAGAACAGAGCCAGAGAAAAATATATCAAGCAAAATCTGTTAGCTATGATCTTTCAGGTAATCCCAGGAGTTCCAGCACAAAAAGCTAGAGAGAGCGTGTTATTCCCTTCCATGGGACGACCTCTTTCTTTTGTTGTAATGCCTAGGGAAAGGGAAGGACTGCAAGGGGCTTTGCTGCATGTAGCACTCACTCCGTCATATGTGTAAAGCCTGAGGCTTTGCAAGGTCTGTCTACAAGAAGGCAGCAGAACCAGTCTACCCTGTAGGTGTTTATGTTGTAAGTCACATATATTAAGTACATTTTGCCGCGGGAGGCCACTAAGTTGGAGAGTCTGCCTATCTGCTAACCAAACTCCTAACTCTGTGACATTGGAGTATTTGGTGAATCCCCGTTCAAAAGCACTTGACCTATAACTAGAGTGCAGGTTCTGTTAGGAAGAAGGCAAACTATCTGCAGAGGAACAGGTGTGCTACTACTACACTATCCTCCAACTACTGTAAAGTTCATGATGCAAATTTAGAAACAAGTGAAAAAAGAAACAGGCAACCTGGTCCACTCCCATCATTTTGCAACTCATCCGAATTATCACACATGAAGAATGTCAGAGATTTTAAAAGCTATACAATATCTATAGTATAATGTACTAGATGTGGTACATCATACTATATATGTACTACATATATAGTATAGTATGTATACTACATATGTATATATGTAGTATAGTACAATAGCTATATTGTAACCTAAAATGTGTTGGCAGCAGGATGCTGACTCCTCTTAGCAACCACTGTGAGCAAACAAATGCAAAAACTGTTTACTTTTTTCTTGAACATGAAAGCACAGCTAAACCCTGAAGCCACTTTTACGCAATTATGCGGGGTCAACTCAAATCAGTTTTGAATTTAAAATCTAAGAACACAAGATATCTTAGTCTGCCCAGGAAAAACTGTGAAGTGACTCTAGTTGTTTACATCCTTAACATCCTGCATTTGATGCTCTTCAGAATTTCCCATCTTTCAGAAGATGACACGACATGTCATGTTTCTACCTTCTTTACTTCCTCACTTCCAAAAGGAAACAAATGTAAGAGTTAGAAGCAAACAACTGAGGTCCACACATGGGCATTCCTGACTTTATTTCTGAGTGAAAAAGAAACTAATCCAGAAAAAATACCTAACAGGTAGGATCTTCTGTGGTGTATTTGTGCTTAGGGATGACAACACCAACAAGGGGCCTTGTGCTGTTAATTGTGAAGGACTCCATGCATGTGCACAGCATGGTAGAAAAGGCAAAACATCTTCATTATAGAAAGGACTTCATAATAGGAAGGACTCTTAGCAGTGAACTGCACAGATGAAAAAAGAAATGCAGGGAATATTACTGGAGAAAATTTATTAGTTTTATAAAATGATATGCTTGAAAAAAACCCCACATCCTAAGTGGAAAAACAAAACAAAATGGAACGCATCTTTTCTTGGTTTCATGTAATCCTAGAACATTGACATTCTTTCTGCAGAGCTGAATTGGTGATTTTTGCTGATTCTGATGAAAAAAATGGAGAAATTCCAGGATTTTCTTCTTTGATATAGTGCTGGAAAAGATATGTGGGCATGTCTTGTGGCTCAGTAACCAGGACCATTAATAAAGTAATTAATCTTTTCATATTGTTGTATGTAATGTTGTACATGTGACAGACTAAATGCAATTCCTTTATCAAAAAGATGGGTTTTAACTGGACTATCTTTATAGCAGATTAGTTGGATTGAAAAAGCTGGATGACAAAGTTCACTGAATTGATTTTAAATAAAGTATAAAATGTACACTATGTCAGACTGCGACACAGACAGGCAATATTTTTTTTTTTACTCTACCAATATAGCTGTGGTCCTTTAGCAATACTGTACAAAATCCATTTTGTTTCTACTCTGCCTAGAACTTATACACTACCTTTGGCTGCCTTTTAACTACAAAGGAGTGTCCACTACTCAATTCTAAAATAGAGAGTGTAAAAGAAATTATTATACTCTTATTAATTCAGCAATGTTTATCTTTACTTTTACCCTTTCCTAGTTTTATACATTTTGCTGTTAAACACATTAACTTGTAAGGTAGCATTCTTTCTAATAAACACTTGTACCGAATGAAAACCAAGATTGTTAGAAAACTGTGCACAACCATGGAGCTAGGATTCAAACTTTCTAGCATTTAATTGTATGCCA
>JAUBNY010000185.1:6290233-6305481 GCA_032275445.1 Crypturellus soui
CGGTTCGGCTCGGCTCGGCTCGGCTCGGCTCGCCGCGGTTCGGCTCGGCTCGGCTCGCCGCGAGCTCTGTCGCTGCGCGCTGCGGCGCCCTCCCTTAGGGGCGGAGGAGGCGGCGGGGCGGGGCGGGGGCGGGCGGCAGCGGAACCCGCCCGGCCCGCGGCCCGGTTCCTGCCCCACGGTCTGGTTCCCTCGGGCCGACGTGGTCCGAAGCCAGCCCCGACCCCCACCCGCCGCGATGCCGCCTCCCTGCCGTGTTGTGGCCTGGGACGCTGGTGCCGGTGGGAGGCTGCAGATTCCCTCACTGTATTGTTTTTTTTTTCATTAAAAATGTAAACACATTATTATTATTAGTGTTATTAATAATAATAGTAATAATAGGGTTGAATGCAAGAAGCATGAGGGAGCACTGGTGTCTTGGGGCTTCCCTTGTGCCTACTGAGGCATCCCCAGAACCTGCCTGGGCACTGGTGCTGAGGCTAGGCCAGCCTACGAAATGCAACACCAAAACCAGCAAAAATAAATTTAAATCAGGGCTGGAGTACTTATGTTTGCTTCTGGTGGGCCCCGGGTGTGGAAAGCTTCCCACATGGGCTCCTCCACCCAGTGGGATGGAAACCAGCCCTGAGGCCACCAGGTGAGGAGCCAGAGCCATCAACTCTCCACATCCACAGAGAAGCTCCTAAATAGGAGTGGCTGTATTTCTCAAGCGTGTTGAGCACCAGTTTCTGTTGCCATCAGGCAAATTAAATTAATCAATTAACTAAATAAATTAGGGGAAGTCTAGTGGTGAAAAGGAAGCAGATGAGTAGGTATCATTTTAGTTTAATTAAATTGTAAGAGGTTGTAGACCTTTTGCAAGGAGAACTTGTGGGATATGTTATTAGAGAGCCAAAGAAAGACCAAATCAAAAACAGCAGATGCAAACAAGCATTTGGGAAACATCATGGCCCCTTCTAAGACTTGGCATGGGAATGCAGCAAAGTGTGAATGGCCTCGTGGTGGAAGGAGGAAGGGACCCAAGGGTTTTGGGAGCAGGACACGGCCAGGCCTGGAAGGGCAGAGAAGTCCTAGCACTGTACCATTAACATGGATGGTGACACCTACTTCCTCTGTGGAGGAAGGAGGACTCTAAGGAACCTTAGAGCCACACTGGCGTGAAAAACAGCCACAATCCAAAGGCTCTGTAAAAATGGGATGAATTTTCTTAGAGATGATTTCTTTCTCACAAAGTTTTGATGGTCTGAGTATTTCTCCAAATGCTTTAAGAGTCCTTTTCACATTGAGGGTTTAATGGTAGTTTTGTTTTTGCAAGAGCTAGAATTAACTACAGTACTTCAAGCATGAAAAATTTCCTGGATATGGGAATGTGCTTGTGGCTGGTATTGGCCTTTTTGGGGTGGCAAAATCTTAGAGTTGTGCAACCATAGGAGAAAAAGTGAAGTTATGCTCTCAGTCACCGTATTCTCACATTTTAGGACAGCAGAATGATTCATGTTGAAGACATTATGTCCTTTTTGCTCATGATCAGAGCACACTGTGTTCTGTTCTTCCCCATTAGTGTTTTGTCTTGAATATTATTTTAAAAAGCCAAAATTCTGAACTCTTAATATATTTTTCTTTTCCACTTAGTTAACATAATTCTAGGGACGTGTACCTGAAAAAGTGAAGTTGATACCTAACAGCATCCCTAGAAAATTAGAGAGGCGTTTAAAAAAAGAAAAGGCAGGTGAAACAGAGATCTTTTAAGTGTTCTGATGAGCAAGCTCTTTTTAATCTGATCTCCCTATTACAAAATGACAGACATTGGCTTTGCTCCTGGAAGCAGATTCAAGCTGGCAGTTTCTGTATGGGGAGCTAAAAAAAAAAATCTGCAATAAAAGTGTCCCCATCACTCTTGAGATGTTGGTGATTTTAAAAATGAATGTAGCTATGGAAAAACACCAGAAGAACTAATACGTTAGAAGGCTAACAGCCAATAGAGGCACCAAAAACACTTGCTGAGCAAAGAAGAGTTTGAATTTTGTTTAAACAGCATTTTTTTAGTGTTGTGGGATCTCGAGACATGCTGGAATCAGGATGAAATGAATAGGATGCACCTATGAAGAAAAAGCAGTACACTTAACGTGTAGATGATAGGGACATACTCTCTAGTTGTACTGCTCGCTGTTACAAAACTCTAAGAAGCATCTTGGGCAAGACTGAAAATGACGATATACTTTTTTGGGATGAGTTCTGAAAATTACTTGTAATACACATTAAAGGTGTAGAGAATTCACTCCCAAAATTCATGAAATTTACCTACAACAGTGACAAACATTTCTTTTTAGTTCTTTTATATACACTTTGTGTGATTACCCATTGAAGGCTAAACTAATCCAGAGTACCCAGGTGTAGGCATAGGATCATGCATATGGTTATACTGATATTTTATTACCACATTTAAATTACATTTAAAGTGTATTTAGCCCTTTATCTCAACATTTGTTCCCAATCTGTACAACTGCCTTAACAACATTTTAAGCTGATTAGTTCAGTGCATTCAGATATAGCACAGTGGAAGCTTGCCTCCTCCTACTCTTTAAAAATGGCTCCAGAGGTTGTAGTTAACAGAGAAGAAGTCTCTGAGTTTCAGGCCCTCAACTTTTGCTGACAGGTCACTCGGTTGTTGTCACCCTCATAAGCCTTGGTAATAACCAACTAGATCCATCGAAACCTAGTGAAGTTCTTCTCCCTGCTAGTTTCTGATTGCTATAGTTATGGAAGTTTATCCCACAAAAATACTGAATTTAAGAAGAATTCTTTCACTGTGGATATAAAATTTCTTGAAATGCATTGATATGGCAAAAGGATTTGGGAATGATCTCTCTCCCTCAAAAAATAGATCTAGTATTCTATCTAGAATGCAAGGAGAATGACTAAATATGCTTTCTTTTATTTGTTTGAGTTTGAGTTCTACTTTTTTCATAGCATTAAGGCAGAGAACATGTGGAAAGTTTGATGATACAGAGTAATTGTCTCCTGTTAAATAGATCTCATCTTCAGGAGAAAATAATCCAATAAAAATGATAGAGTAAGTATTATAAACATTTCTAGGTGTCATCTTCTGGCATTGATCCAGCTTGCTGTACTGGTTACTTTTATCATTAAAGTAACTGAAATTCTTTTGGTTTTGAAATATGATAAGCTGAAGGGTGTAATCTTTATGGAGTTAAGTAAGCATGACCCATTAAACACAACACTTTTATCTCCAAGTTACAGAATTGTACTATTAGCCAAGTTGTCTTGTTTTCATGCTACTCTTGAGCTTTTTAGACATACTTAAAGACTGAAATTGGGGATAAAAATGAAAAGTTTGTTCCAGGATGCAGTTCAAGGGATAAATATCGTTTAAAGAAAATGCATGATATTCTTGCACATGTGTAAAAATACTCCCCTGTAACTCTTGCAGGATCTTTGCTTATATCTTGTGACCTGTGTCCCTGGTGCATAGCCTCAAGACTTAACTGCCGTATAAGTTCTGTGATTCAGCCTGCTGAATTTACTGTAAAATAAACAAAGAAAAAAGACCTTTTTGGCAGATATTTTGACTATCTTGGGGCAGAACTGATGTTGTTGTTGTTGTCAAAACAGTTCTCATGGCAGTAACAGTTCAATGTATAGTTTCAGTTTCAGCCAATACAAGTCAAGTTGCAATCCCAGGTTACCTTTCATCCATTCTTTGAATTGTAAAGGCAAATTCATGTTTATTGCAGAAGATGCCTGAGAATACAAGGAAGGCTCCTTATTAGATACTATAATATACTATTGTACGTACACATACATATATATAATAGTATGTACTAACCTGTATACACTATAATATATACCTGTATACACACTAATATATAATATACAATTGTATGCTTCTATATACATAAAACTTACAGTAAGATTGTTAGAATCTACTTTATCTTCTGTTTGCAGAAGCTTTTCTACTGTATTACCAAAGACAGTTTAAACCTTATTCATTTTGATCTTCCTGTCTGTACTTTCCACAGAAATTTTTAGAATTGCTGAATTATTGGTCAAAGAATGTTCCATGTGGGGAAATAGTCCAGATCTATCTTAAAATCAACAAAGATAAGATTTTTTTTTTAATAATTTGTGTGCCAGATTCATGGCATGTTAACAAAAGATAAGAAAAAAAAAGGAAGAAAAAAAAATCTAAATCCTTTCTTGTTCTTTCTTGTTTAACTTCATTGGAGCCAGTGGGATGATAGCAGAGAATAATTTGACTCTAGTGAAGATATTTTTCTTTATTGCCTGTACAACGCTGTTGAATGCTGAATAGGTTTTCTCTTCAAAAACCTAATTTGCTTCCATCTCAACTGAATGCTACTGCTTTACCAGCCACTTCACTGTAAGCTGTCACAGAACTCACCTTTGTCCAGCTGACGTACAAAAATAATGATGAATGCATGCTAAAATCCTTGATGATGGTGAACCTGCTACTTCGTAAAATACTTGTTACGTGTGTCCTAGATCACTTCTAATTTTTACTAGTTGTGTTTCTGTTCTCAGAAGGCTTTGTGTGAATACTGTCACAGATTCTGATAAAAACTCTAGTAGACCTTGCCCTGTGTAATAATGAAAAGACCACCATCCATGGGAAAAGTTTTGATTTTTTTCTTTATGGTTTTGAGAAGTGTAAACACTTCATACGCACTTGCTTGTTTGGCTGCAGACCTTTTACTCTGAAAGAAAGTAGACAGGCAGCGTAGGCAGCTGGCATGAAAATGTACTTCACAAATTCAGTGATTTAAGTGATAGCTATGTCCTACTTAAAAAGGATCAAGGGGAAGTTGTACTCAGTAAGTCATCAAAGTGCAGATATGTTTTATGAAGTCCGGCAGTTCTCACTTGAAAATGCTGTGGAGTGAGCCTGCAACTGTGTAAATGCAAGTACAAGTTGTGATAATAGTGGTTTTAAATAGTGTAGTTCTAAAAGTCTTATGTGTTTTCAGTCATTCTGTCAGTTAAGTGCCCAGGGAAGAGCCAAGCTGATGTGACTGCAGTTTCCCTTCCTAGTTATGTAGAAAGTCACAAGTGGGTGTCAACAATATATTTCGTGCAGCACCCCGGTTTAGCCTCATGCCAATTGTTCTGGTAGCCATAAAAATGGAATTAAATTTCCATGTTGATGAAACATTTTTGTGTTTCTCCAAAGCATTTTAAAAAAATTGGACTTAATTTTAAAAAGGTTGGCACCACTTGGGATGAGTTTTGTGTGTACTGGAGATCTCTTTATGAGCAAACTTGTATTCAATAACAAGTTTTAAAATGTTTATAGAAATTCACAAAATGCTGTCCTTGGCTTCTGGGTAGGTCTAAGTGTGAGTATGATAGGACTAGGTAAGCACAGAGATAAATACAATGGCAATATTTATCTGAAGTAGAGGCTGACCATTTGATTTCTGCCATAAATTCCCAACTGCTGACTCTGAAATGAAGGCTACTCAGAGCAAGTGGCTAAGAGGATTTGAACTGAGCACAGTGGTGTTTTCAGGATATTTGGGCAATGGTTCACACATTATTGTTTGATGACATGACTTACCACAGGCTCAAAAAGGAAAAATAGTATATAATATTGCTCTTTGGCACAGCATTACCTATGAGGTGGCTTGGGCTCGGAGCAAGAGTTGCTTCACAACTGCACTGGTGCCTGACCTCCAGGGCCACCTGAGAAGGACCCTTGTATCAGCACTTGGTTCTTTTCATCTGGAAGAGCTGGGAAATATGTCTATTTTATTACTGGAATAGTAAATTATTCTCCAGATGAAGATGTTGATATTACCTAGCCATGGTGGAGTCATGTTGTTTTATTTTCATAGTGCTCAATATGCATATGCATTAATATATGGTGACAGTGAACAGAGGGCAAGGAACAGGATAACATTCCAGATTGACTGATGTGATATATCATAAGTGCGGCTACACTAATTACAAAATTATTGATTCTTGCAGATAGTTGCGCTTTACCACTCTTCACAAATGGCATAGAAGGAATTGGAAAGCCCTATTCACTCACATGCCATTTGAAGACTTATTTTAATGGAGATATAATGAAGCAGAATCCCTTTTTGGTGGAAGATAATAGCAAAAGACAAAATGTTTTTAAAGCTCAAGTCTCTTTGTAACATGTTAGAATGAATGAGTGGGTGAGCACTAACCTGGAGAATGCTAAGTGAGTTTGAGGATCAGGTTAATTCAGACATCCAAAGATCTGGAAAGTGAAGTAAAAGGTGTTCAGAATTGCTATTGCACAGCACTCCAAATCGAGGTACAGGTACATGATCTCTCCTTCTGTTTACTTGAGCACTTGAAAATGCTTGGTGCCCTTGACACCTTTCTAGCCAGAGCAAAGAAATCATTTCAGCAGGTTTTTTTCATAAGGCTCTGAAGATCTGCTGGCTGTGGCCTAGCCTCAGCTTTTTCAGTTGCCTGAACACACCAGAATATTAGCCCACAGCTGTAAAGTAGATTTCTATCTATTTACACCCAAAAGGGTGTGAAGAATTTTTTTTTTTAATGTAATGTTAATGCACCCAAAAAGCTCTGGAGGCAGGTAGAACTCACTTTTTAAAATTATTTAAAATCTATTGATGTTTATGCTAGCATCATCATGTCCTAGGCACTAACTCATTACTTTTTAACACTTTTGGTTGGCAGTCCTGTTATATACAAAACTGGGGAATTATACGAATTCCTGACAGTCTTATTTAGTAGACTGTAATGTCTTTGAGATAGTGACATCACTTTGCATGGTGTATAAGTACCGATTATTCTAATAGTCCTCCTCCACAGCTGTGTCTGGGGGCACTTTCAGCACCTATATCTATCTCTAATCAATAATAATGGGAAGGCAAATGCAGTGGCCTCTGTGCCCCAGGTACCCTATCCTTCGTTCAAAGTTACTAGCATAAAACATTTAAGGGGAGGATAAGAAATTCTGAAATGATTTGGCAGGGGTTATTTTATTTGTTGCTAATGATTCCCATGGGTAGCTGTTGCGAAGACAACAAATCTTCCTTTTTCTGTGACCAAAGCCAGCTGTTGGGTTTCTGAAGGAGTTGATAATTTGATTTTCTGTCAGGGAGTTTGAACGGCTGTGCTGGAGGAAAATACACAGCTTGTATTGCTACTGGGGCAACCAAACACTGACTAATGGTGGAGGTAAGAAATCAGAACATAAAAATGGATTTTGAGAAGATGTGGGGGCCAGCAAAAGAAAAATGATGCTGAATTTTTCTGGGATTACAAGGATTATAGACTGTACTGCAAAATCACGTTGCAATTCAGTACACAGATTTATTTCTGATGTTTATAAACACACACTTGAAATGGCCTGATCACAACTGATAGAAAATTAGGAGATTTGGGAATATTAATGCAATTAGGCTCTGACACATTTTGTAGCATATACAGTGCTATGCAAGAGATATGATGGATCTTTGAAATTTATCATAAGCAATGGCAGAATATGAAATATTACATGGGAATTGTGCCTTTGAGTCATATTTGTTTAACTTTTTGAAAAAGAGAGGGAAATATGGCATGCCTAGATGAATTAGTAAAACAGTGCAAAAGTTTAAAATGTTGCCTGGGAGTTCAGGGTAGTGAGAAAATAAAAATATCCTCCCTACATAGTAGGACTGTAAGAGTACCAAATGAGGAAACTGTTTTTCTCTTCTTTTGATAGCTGGAAATAATATAATCAGGGATCTGAAGCTTGTTTGCTTCAGGGATTGTTTGCTTTGGTGCTTCCTGATGAAAAATATCCTTGTGACTAGGTATTTTCTTGCGATTGCTATTCACTCAATATACAGTTGCACTGGGGCTTCACAGCAGAGCTGTGGCTCTGGAAGTGATGGAAAACCACGTGTAGCAGAACAAGGGAGGCTGATGAAAGGCAGAAACAGATGAATTTCTCTGTCATAGAGAAAGTCTCCTGCTCTCCTCTCATGACTTTTGAGGCATAAGAGAGTATTTTCCATCCCCAAGATATGAAGGAATTCTGATGAAAGACAGGTTTGACCCCTACTGAGTTCTTTTGTCACACAGTAGCTGCATAGGAAAAGTTTGCTAAGAGCAAAGAGAAGAAATAAATGCAGCACAACACAGAGCAGCTAGGTGAATCCTCCGTCAATGTGGCAAGTAAATTTTACACACTACTGTTAGCATACAGAAGAGTATATGTTAGTGCAAATTATAGAAGGAGTTTACATGGTGATATAGTCATTATTTCATTATTTCATGTAGAAGTTATTGTTTGTATTATTTTACATGACATGTGAGACTTACTGTAACTGTTGGCGTCTTCATTTCTACCTGGTGACTATTTCAGTCCTGTCTGTGGCTCTTCTTAGTGCTTCTGTTCCTAATGCTGTTAAAGGAGGGTGGTGGTGCTCCAGTGGTCCCTCAAAGACCAGTAAAGGAGCTGTGCAATACAGGAGGTAAAGATTTCTAGTTTATTAGTTATGTATTTATGGCCAAAGAAGAAGTCTTCAGGCTTTGCCTCAGGGCCTTAGTCCACCAGGTTGCTAACTTCTGGGAAATGCTTTAGCTAGAGATCATTAAAATATAAGATATGAAGCAGGAAAAAAAAAAGAGAGAGAGAAAAGGAGCTTTTCATTTGCTGAGGGTTTTAAATATGTGTTTTATTACACCATGTTGTCATGGAAACACTCCTGGACTGGAAGGAACTGATTTTTGCAGACGGACAGAAACTTGTGCTCACCAGCAGCCAGTAGGACTTCAACCTGTGTGTTCGGCAAGGTTTATAATTAAGTTTATTCACTGCAGGTTAAGCATATTTTCACAGTTCTGACAGAACTGTCCTGTCAGAGCAAACAATTCTTTCTGAAAATAGCCTTTATAAAGACATTTCTGAAAAGTAGCAGCATGCGGTTCTTTGTCATCTGAGAGGACATAAAGTCCCTGCATGCATCAGGGCTTGCTTCAGTAGAGCAAATTTGCATGGTAAGGTTTTCAACTGACTGAAATACAAAAGCATTTTAAAAAGTGAGCAGTTGATTTTGTCCTGTGCCAGGAGAAGGACTGTGTGAAAGTGACCCTGCACTTCTGCTTCGTGTCTGTGAGGCTAGTTCAGAAGCTGAGGCAGGCCTTTCTTGGGACAGCAACATGTTGTGAATTGCCCACAAACCAGTTCCTGCCAAGTTTCCAGCTGTCTCTTAATTTACCTTTACATAAAAATTTATATAAATGTTTAGGCCCCAGGGGAGATTGAATTCTGTATCCCACCACATTTGTGAAGACATCATTGTACAAGTGTTTCCTTGTACATTTTTGAGCTACTGAAGACTTGCAAGCAAGTGTGTAGTAGAAAATTATGTTTTGAGCCAACGAGTTTGCTTTGCGTCAGAGTTTTGGAAAGCCCGTTGAGATAATAGGGAGTATCCAGCCTGCAGACGGTGGGTGCCTGGATCTGGCTGCCAAATGAAGATGCGACCAGTGCAGTAGTCTTTCATATTCTTATGCGATCCACCATCAGAAGGAGTAAAACATGTCCTTCATCAAAGTAGGGGTCAAACTGCTGGAATGATGTTGTATACTGCAGGTAAGATGATATGTGAGAAATCTTTTTCAGCTAAAGTTTCTGGAGAATAGTCCAGCTGCATCAGTTCAGAAAAATCCTGGTTATCCTTCATGGTTGTTATTTCAAATTGAGACCACTTGGTTTCTTGAAACTAAAAACATATTTTACATTGCGAGTGACATTTGAATGTTGGAGATGGTGACAATCATAGCACTGAAGTTGTTGTGGGATTTTGTGAATGTGAAGGTCAACAGTAAAGTCTACAAATAGAGTTAGCACCTCTGGGATGTGACACCATCCCAAAAACAAGCGAGTTATGACACATCCCAACAATATAGCTTTATTTGGAAGAAGAAAGAGACTATAAATTGAGGATTATCATCTAACAGCTTCTTTTGTGATGAATGAATATGTGCATATTCTGGGACTTACTCTCCTTTACTGGCTTAGTATGTCACCCCAATATTTTGCCAGAAGATAATATTGGATATTATCCAATTGGATACATGTAGGTATATTTTTGGATACATGTGGGAAAAGACTCTGAGTAAAATGCTTTCATCAGTGCACTGGTCACTTTTAGTTTATAGATCCAGAGGCACTACAAGAGATTGCAAGCTGCAGGAAACAGCAAAGAGTTCATACAAGAGGGAAACAGGCAGAAAAACTCAGAATATGGGGCTTCTAAATGGTAAAAGGATGGAGCACACTGAGCTGAAAGAATTGGTTGGACTCTGAAGATCTGTGTGTCACTGTTACTATTGAAATAATCCTACTTTGCAGTTTTAAGGAACTTTTAATGAAATTTTGATATTAACTTGAATAAAGTAAACAGCACTTCTTTATTTGGTTGCCTGTGTTTTTCTTTTGAAAAACAGAGCCAGTAAGTATTTATCAGCTACCATTGCTTGGCAAGAAGGCTTTAAATGCAGTGTTGGAAGAGTTTTTCTGACTGCTGTTAGAGGTTGTGCTAGCTGTATGATTCTGGAAGTTTGTTATTGTAGGTTTTTTTTTTTAGGACTCTGGAAGAGAAAGAGTCTGAGCTTATAATAGAGTAAATTGGGGCAAGCTAATGCATTCCTGTGAATCTAACAGCTATGGTACAGTTGGGGTTTGGGAGCATACAGTGTGCATGTATCATCCAAGATTGCAGGCAGACTGCTCCATGGTAGCCCAATGAGTGATGTTAACCCATGCTATTCTATTCCTTCGCTACATGTAGAAGGCAGGATAAATGTTTTGGGTGGGAAGTGTGTCAAGGGAGAAAGAAGATGGACAAAGGCATCTTCTCTGGTGGGAGATGAAGCCAGAGGAAAATCCTACAAATGCTTGTCATAATGCATGGCTGGAAATAGGGCAAGTGTGCAAGGGATACTTACCGAGTGAAGTCAAGTGCTCATTTCCTCAAAATTTGGGAAAATCATGCCTGATGACTGCGGATTCATTCTAGCTAGAAGACTTGTTCTGAACAGAACTTGCCTAGATTGGCTGGTTATAACTGTTCAGGAGTTCCCTTATACGCTATTTAGAAAAACTAGAGCCTCTTTCAACTTGGCCTCCTCATGTCTTCTGTAAAAAGGACTTGACAAATGACACTGTCTGTTTTTCATAATTATATGTAAAGCATGATTTTCCTCTGTTTGAGATACTCTGTTATCTACTGGTGGAATGAGGAACCACTTTGGATGTCCTAATATAGCAGATTGAAAATCTAAAACCATGTCAGTATCATTATTTTATCTGTGAAAATATTGTGTATAGCTAAATATGTAGTTTTTGTTTGAAGTTGTGTTATGAGTAACAGCAGTAGTGCTGGAATCACGAAGAGTCCTTAGATGGGTGGTCTGTAGAGCACCTTATCATTAAACTTCTTGTGCTGCAGACTGACATGTCCATTTCAGAGCTGGAACTGCATACAGCTGTCAATGCGGTGCTGGGCGAGTTTGGCAGTGCTTCTGTGCCTCCAGGCTCTGTGTTCAGCAGACATCCTGCCATCACGTGTGGCACAACCTCGGTGCCTTTTATGTGTTAGCCCCTTCTGTGCATCTAATAGGCTTCAGTGAAGCAATGTGGCCCTTAACCAGGTGGTGCTAAAGGCCAGTAGGGAATCTGCTGAGGAAGAGGGAAGTTTAAAAATTATACCATGTTTTAACAGAAAGACTAAAGACAAAAGCAGATTTTTTTTCCTGTGCTGCAGGCAGGCTAGGGCTGCTTTTTCCTTTTTTTTTTAAGTGAGAGGACAAACTTACTGAACATACATACTTTTAATAAGATCAATTACCTGTGCATTGTTATCATGTGTTTTTGCAAGGTCTGTATGTATGAATATATATTGCTATCTGTTTAGTTCTAATTTATTTTCTTTGATTCTGTTTACATGTGCTTGGGGACCAACCCTATGTTCTATCAAAGGAGTAATCTCATTGCTTTCAGTGAAACTGTATTGAAATTGTACTAAAGAAATTTGTGCTTAGTGTAGTGGTTTTTATATTTCAGATTTAAGCCAGCACAACAAAAGAATACACAGGCAACAAAAATAGCTCTGAAGTAGTTATTTTTTCTTCTGCCTACTTTTCTTTATTTACATAGTACTATTTTGCTGGTATAAATTCTTTCTACTGAAATTGTAATATAATAATAATAGTAGTAGCGGTAATAACCATAGTAACTAGTAAAAGAATTCCAATGCCTACATGCTAGAGTGGGATTTGTATTGTCATTTTCCTTGGTAGATTTCATGTAGAAATAGGAGACTTCTTCTGATTGCTTATGTTATTCCATATCATTTAACAAGTTCCTGAATGATGAATAGATCTCTAATAATTCAGTTCTTGGAATCTTTAACTAGTTGGAAAATAGTGACACAACTGGAAATTTGTCCAAAATTACTTCAGTTTTATCAGTTTTATGTTCTCTGCTTTCTCTCTCTTTTTTTTTTTTCTAGTTCTTAGACTTGCCTATTTTCAGGGTTTTGAACACTGGGCTTTAGCTGTCTCCAGGTGGATGCTCCACATCCCTTCTGAGTTTAAAAACATTACTCTGTTTATTACTCTCAGTTTATTCCTGGAAACAATCAGAATAACCTTTCATGCTGCATTTTCCTGCTCTATCCCACCATGCATGGTCACTGTGCTTCCTGATATGGCTTGTTTTTATGTGGTATAGGTGTGGTATCTGCTTGTATATGTGCAGTGGGTTTTCAGCATATGCTTCTCGAGGCAGAACATGATTTGCTTCTCCATCCTGCTCTCTCTTCATGCTCAGTGCAGGTGTTCTTGTACCATGAAGCACTTGTTTCATCTCAGCTGTTTGAACAAGTAATTGCACAGGCATTCAACTTAAACAAAAAGAGTGAGCATTTTTTTTTCAGAACAACTTTTAGAGAAGAGCATGCTACTGTTATTTTTGCCATGCACCCTTTAAAGTCTTTGACTTCACTGAGGTGGATTGTGCTGTGTTATTACTGATTTTGTCATATCTTTGTATGCCTTGTGGAGAGATGTTCATATTTATAATGTCTCAGACATGCCTTTTTTGTACCTCTGCCTGTGAGTTTGCTTAAGGTGATGGGGCAGCATATAGGAGACAGGGTAGGAACTTTACAAACAAACAAGCAAATGAACAATAAACTTTAGTATAAATATTAAATAAGCAGGAGCAGGAGTTTATTTTCTCAAGATGATGCTCTCTTGCCCCTTCTTATTCATGCTTGATCTACATTACTTTGGAAAGACACAGGAGAATCTGACTGTGAATTGTGTGGGGATTCAGTTACTAAGTATCTGAAGGTGGCATTTTCGTGGAAGCGCAGTATATTTGTGCATGTTGCAACAATGAAGGAAGAGGGAGTATGGGAGGAAATACTGTTGTGAATGATGAGCAAGTCAAGCAAATTTTGTCAAGAAACTGTCAAGTTTCTTCCAAGACCGTGGCAGTCAGGCTGTTTAACTACAAACTCATTACAGTATTTTTAGCTGTATGTGTTTTGAGGTGGCTTGTTGCATCATCTTCTATATGCCATGTCTTAGAAAACTGTTTCCTTATTTCAGAACCTCTTGTGGACATACAGAGCACACAATTAAGAAAAAGGATGCTCAGTGTCCCCTCTAGGTCTTCCTTCCTACATTACTCCACATGGTGAGAAATATTTGATTAAGTCCAAGATGGTTATTTTCCAAAGTGCTAGTTATCTTACTCCGGCTCTGCAGGCCACTTTAATTACTTTACCCCCTGAAGATCTACTCAAAGTGATGCATATACTCAGAGTATGGGAAGACAGACGTTGTGAGTGATTTTTCTGATTGCTCAGGAATTTTAGGCAATACCCCTGAAAAGGAAAATAATGACTTTTGTGTGCAAGCGGCACAA
Organism: Crypturellus soui; assembly: GCA_032275445.1. Lineage (NCBI taxonomy): Eukaryota > Metazoa > Chordata > Aves > Tinamiformes > Tinamidae > Crypturellus > Crypturellus soui. The sequence continues at coordinate 6,304,197 of JAUBNY010000185.1, forward strand.
AGAAGCATACCTTGCAGATGCGCAGGTGCGTGCTTTTTTATGTCAGCTTGCTCAAGAGCTCCCTCATGTGGCTTAGCCAAGACACTCCACATGGGTTCTTGAGTATGTTTCCACTAACTTTCATTTATGAAATAAATAAAATCAAACACTTGCTACTCATTGCTTAGAGAAATCAACAGATGCTCTCAAAACAAATGCACACGAGCTATAATGAAAGATAGTTTATGATTAGAAGAGTTGTTTTTGTTCATAGCCTTTTTTTTCAGTTCAGCATTGCCTGGAGAAATACACTGATGGATGTTAAAGCAAATGGTCCATGTTATCTGGTAGGGTTGGTGGGCAGGGAAAGAGAAAAGAACGTTAAAGAAACTCATAGCAGAGTTTCTTCATTCTGTCTAGTAATACATACGAACTGTGATGCAAAACAGTTTCTGAATACCTCAAGTCCTTGTTGTGAAGAAAAGGAATTGTTTGCTTGGCAATGATATAAGCAGTGCTCTAAATAGTTTTGTTTTTGATGAGCCAAAGAATAATTACTCTGTTCTTCCCCATCACTGCAGTGTAAAAGAACAACACAAAAGGAAAGAATGAAGGCATTTAAAAGAAAGACACATGAAGGACACTGTAAACTGTTAATTAAATGATAACTGTGAATCCTAAAACAACAAAACATATTGCTAGGCAGATGCAACAGAAGGCAGCAAAACATGTAAGCTCCTATCTGTGAGTAATAACAACTTCAGATTTTTAAAAACACTGTGATCCAGTGAAGAATTCAGCTTCACAGAGGTGCCTCCATCATTATGCAGTGGAAATCAAGCTGTAATTTCAGGTAGTTTAGCAAGTAATTAGAGTGCAGACAGGAGCTGATGAGTCCAAATCCTCTTATAGGACACTGCTAAATAGCTGGCTATACAGATGGGATACTTCATAAACAGGATTTAGTGTAACAGGCTCACCCTATGATCAAATAGAAAATCTGAGGGAATGAGAATTAACTGAAAGAACATTGTGTCACACAGCGTATGGATTTGAAGGCTGGACTTGGGATAGAAGATCTGTTCGTACTGCTGCTGAGGTGTGCAGTTCGGCTAATGAAGGAAATGTGGGTGTGGATGTTTGTCACTAATAGGAAGAATCATAGTTTCTACAGACACAAGTAGTAAAATAGAGGTGTGCCTATTTGCCCATGCATATCATAGAATCACAGAATGCCTAAGGTTGGAAGGGACCTCTAGAGGTCATCTAGTACAACCCCCCTGCACACGCAGGGCCACCTAGAGCA